>OZ005743.1:113449379-113584016 GCA_963930735.1 Dioctria linearis | reverse complement strand
GTTCTCCCGAATCACATATTGGGTAATATTGGTCTTTAACAACTACAAAAAAAAGTGTAATTGAATTCAGATTAATGTCTTTCCGACTCATATGTTATTGGGAATATTTATGTATAAATTTCTAATATTAATATACATATATAAAATATAATTGTAACAATTTTGCGTTAATAGCAGAAATGTCCTACAGGAAATATTTTAAAGAATAGTTAAAAGAGATTTGGTAGTCATAGGTTAAATAGGAAATAATACGCGTTTGTAAAGAAATATGTTGTCGTATATAAACAGATATTTCTAAAACAAAATTGGATAAGTGTTACCATTACTTAAATGAAACTGTTTTTTTTTATATATATAAATAATTATGTACATACTTATTATAAGGAATAGTTCCGCTGTAAATAATGGTTTGTAAGAATAAAAGCAAGTAAATGAATTACATAATATTTTCGAAACTTATTGCGAAAAACGCACAAAAAGTAAAAAATATATTTATGAAACAAATTAGGAGAAATAATCCAAATGAATAATAATAAGTAATGAATATCAGTATAAGCACAAAAGTTAAAATGCCTAAATGCTCATTCAGAATTTGTTAGCTAATGTAATTTGTAACTTTTATGCAAAATTTCAGTGAAATTGATTAATATTTAGAGGTCGCTCAAATCGAAAATAGTGTTTCTGGGTTGTTTTGGACTTTCAGGAAAACTGTTTCTACATTTTCTGTCATAACTTTTTAATTTGATAACATTTTTTCTAGATTCCATTTTCAAAAATAAGGGAGCTTAGTTATGATCTTCTTGCAGTAAAAGTCGTTTTAAAAAATTAAAGTCTTCTATTTTTTATAAATTTTTCAAAACGAAAATTCGGAGATGTAAATCCAGTTTTTTGAATTCGTGCTAATTTTTTTGTAAGTAAAAGTGGCACGCGCGGGTGTCCTTTTTCTACTATAATGTAATCTATAGTCGATTATCTTCCAAACAACTACAACTTAAGCGGGTCATGTAGTGTATGAACTGTTCTTAAAATGCCATTTTGAAATGCATTTTTACAAATTAGAAAGAATATGTTCCGGTCCATAAAAGTATAGATTTTTTCACTGTATGAAAATGATTTATGCAAAAAACAATGGAACTAAATACAATTGATCTTAAGACCAATAATTTTATACCGTGTTAAACGAAGTTTCGAAATATATAGTGAAAATCCAAAGTTTTGTACGGCAATACCAAGAAAGGTTTGTCCAATTTAATCGATTTGTGAACGTATATTTGCGATTCTAATGAAAACGTCGTGTATACAATATTTGAACTCTCCACGTCATCGCGTTCTTAGCCAGTGACCAAATAGTGCCTGATTCAGTACATTTCTGAAATTTTATTTACTATTATTATGAAAACAATTTGGTAAATAATTTCAAACCCTCTACGTCAACGCATTCTTGGGCAGTATCCAAATGAAATTAAAACACAAAATTGTTGTATGACAACCCTACGAAAGAGTTGGTCGATTTGTTCCATTTTCGAAATTAAGTTCATATTCTTTTTAGAAAGACCGTGTGCAAAATTTCATTACTCTAAGTGAACGAGCTCTCGAGTTATCTTGCAGATGCGCGGACGGACAGACAGGCGGAAATGCAAAAATCAAACTTACTTTAAATATTTAGATTGGGTGTCCAATCCAATAATTGGAAAAGTAAATGTCATTAGTACAAAGTCGTTACATTTGTGGGCAGGCACATCTTTGAAATTTGCAAAATGCTTCACCTTCGAAAATCGCATTTTGAGAACAGTTCATATACTACATGACGCCCTTAAGTTGCAGTTGTTTGAAAGATAATCGCTTGTAGATTACAATATTGTAGAAAATGTACACCCTCGTACCACTTTTCCTAACAAAAAAACTGACGCGAAATCAAAAAATTGGAGTTCCAGGTACGAAGATTCGTTTTGAAAAATTTATAAAAATAGTTTAATTTTTTAAAACGACTTTCATTGCAATAAGTTCATAACTAAGTTCCCTTATTTTTGAAAATGGAATCTAGAAAAAATATTGTCAAATTAAAAAGTTATGACAGAAAATGAGAAACAGTTTTCCTGAAAGACCAAAACAGGCCAAAAACCCAGACAGACCTCTAAATATTAATGAATTTCACTGAAATTTTGCATAAAAGTTTCAAATTACATTAGCTAACAAATTCTGAATGAGACATTTTAACACTTTTGCAAATCCATACATTTTTGGGCCAGCCTAAATTGCAGATGCATTGCAATTTGTAAGAAATATGGACAACGTCTGGGTTATAGTGGACTAGCTGGACCAGCAAACGTTGTTCTACACTTTCCCGTAGGTGAAGAATGAGTTTGATTTGGATAAAATTCATGTATAAGGAAGTCTGGCTGGAAGAGATCATTAGCGCGATTGGGGGATAAGCAAGGGGATCGAAAAGTTGAAAACAAAAATTAAATTGAATATTGGTAATGGCACTTCATACTTAAAGTTTTTCGTACATTTAATTTTGAAAATAAAATCCTAGATTTAAATATGAGGCATTAAAATTGACACTTTTAAAAGTAATTACAAAAACTGTAGATTGAGAACAGAGAATCATTATAAATGAAAATCTCAAATCAATATTTTGATAATTAAATATTGTAAATTAAAATTCAAAAATGCTACCACGTTCACTATAATGATTTGATGCAAAATATGTCAAGATTATATACAAACATTTTAACTTAAGTACGAAACTTCATGTACATTTTAACGTAATAAATATTGATTAATGTTATTTTATTTATATTTTTTGCGCCAAATCATGAACATTATGTTTTGTTAGTTCATCAGGTGTATAAAGAAAAAAGTTTGATGATTTTCCAATACGTGAACATGTACCTTATAATTGGCCGTGAGAAATATATGGTTTTTCTAGATCTAATCTGCATATTATGGTCATCAATTGCAAATGCCAAACGTATGGGAAATTGCAAACGTTTGAATTGAATTTTGGTACATCGGTGGGTATCATTCTGAACTTTACGTTTAATATGGTCGCTTCAGTGTTCCCATTATTTTATAATAATAACTAATCTCGTTGCACATGCAAAGTCTGGGTGCATTTAAGTATCGAAGCAAAATTATTATTGCTGAAGCATTTTTCAAACTTAAGCCGCGAGAAACGAAAACGAACGAGTAAACGGTTCCACACCGAAAATTCGTTTATCCTTACATATCAAAAACGAACGAATAAGAGTTGGGTTGGGTTTGTATCAAATGCAAATAAACGGAAATGAGGTTATGTACGATTGAAAAGAATATTCGTTCGTGTGTGGAACGTAGTATCAACCGAAAATATACTTGACAGTTCGGAACGAAAATTTGTTTGTCGTACGAATAAACATAAAAATGTATTTTAATTGAAATAAAGCTTTAAATATTGATATTTTTTTATTGAAACTGTAATTAGAATAAATATCCAATGTTTAATTACATGTATTGCGGCAAATATGTGTTAGTTTAGGACAATATTTGTGTTTTTCGGTTTAGTGTTTTCGTTTTCGTTTTTCTATGTGTAAACGGCCTAAAGCTATGTTGTGGAGGTCCCGGTAAATCGAGTGACTTCGAGAATTTAGTGGGATAATTTACGTTTTAAGTTTCATCTACAATTGTATCAATTGATTTAAATGAAATTAATTCGCCAGGTATTTGTTTCTTGTATTTTGAAATTGATTTCATCAACATCGACATTTTTAGCACCCAAAATCTCTCGTTCACTGAGTCATGGATGGTTAAGATAATTGTCGCGTATAATTAGTTATACACTTTATATTAATGCATTTTTCGAATCAACAATGTTTTAGAAATTTTCAGACAATTTAATTAATTGGGCATTTTCAATAAAACTAATTATTCCGTTGCCAATATACAGCAATTGTTTGGATAATATTTCAGTGGATAAATCACCATAAAATACATGATTTTAAACATGAGTTGATTTCATCCACATACGTTGAACTATTCTACGGTATTCCGGTAATATTTCTCTAAAATCAACTGATAGTCAAATTAGACCGCCACCAATTAATAATCCTATTTAATGCTAAAATGCTTAACGTGATTCAAATTGACTCCTCCCCAAATAATATTGCCGTTATTTCAATGTCTACATATCGAAGTAGCCACAACTTCTCAGTACCTTCATTAATGGGTCAGTTGTGACTGCAGATGGAATATTGTAGCTCTTAGTTGCTTATACGTTACATAACGGGTAGCTATAGGACTCAAAATAACGTATTTTTAGCAATAGTATTACTTTTGTGCGGGTATTAAATTTTCTCATATAGTGAATTTATTGTGATAAATGATTGAGAAAGCTTTTGGATTATCTTCACAGGATCTGGAATCATCACAAAAACTTCATCAGAGGACATATCGTTCATTCTGTGCTTCGAAAATCCATCGAAATACAACAACGGTCTGCTCAAAGTGCTCTAAGAAAATATGTGAGGAACGTACTATTACACCCCCTAGTAGTTGTCCAAAATGAGGCGTGTGGGGTATCAAATTAAGGCGGGAAGAACGAGTGGTGTCGTTCGTTTTTTAATCCTATGAACTTTATACGGACGTTTTTACCGTTAAAAGTATCTTTTTTTGGTACTTGGGTCATACAAACCCCCTAATGTTCTGCACAATGAGAACACTTATAATAGTTTAATAGTTTATTTCAAATACGTCAAAGTTAATACACTATTCCAAATTCAAAGGGAAGAGATTACACATTCACGAATATAATTTAAGATACTTATAATGTCGACTATGTCACTTAATATCTAAAAAGCTCACTTATGTAACAAATTATGATAACTTCAAAAGGAATTCCCTTTTCCGAAATGACACCAATATATATATCTATATAAATATAATTACTAAATATGATTGGATATGTATTAAATGGTTAATCACCAGTCTAAAATGTGGAATCGACTGTATGGCGTCAATGGTCTTGTTGTTGCCGTTCCCCGGAACAAGATACTTTCCTTCAGTCGAGACCCAAGCAAAGTTGTATTAGTAGTATTTATGCTATTCGGTACCCAGAATAACTATCTTTATCTCAGTCGGCACCCAAGATAAAGTTGTTATGTTAGTAAATTTTATTTCAGTCGCTACCCAGAATAAAGTAAATTTGGTAACAATTCTATGTTCTTACCACTACCCAAGTCGATGTATTTTCACTACGTGCTGGATGCAAAAAGAGAAAGATTCAAGTTGGCCTGCGACTTATATTGCCTCTGAATTGCACGCGGCACCAACAAATTATTACAAAATGCGCATGGAACCAATAAGTTATTTTACATTGCGCATAGCAACCAAAGTACATTGACCCTAGCAGCTGTGCGTAACAACTGGAATTCTAAGTATTTGTGTTGCTGTTCCTGATTTTGCCTAGCTAAAGCTATTACGACTACAAATTATGCAATAGGATACATAAAAACATTACACTTTTGGACTTTTTACCGGGTTAAACTTAATTTTGTTCAAGGAAGAATTTTTAGAGATTCTCCGGTATATAGCAAAAGCTAAAAAATGTTCTAATTTGTTATTTCATTACACAACCCATTAATTTTTGGTGACAAGTTTCAAGTCTTGGTTGCACTCATCAACAGGTCCCAAATAGCGAAATTGAGTGATATGAAAAACAAATGAAAAAAAAGAAGAAAGTAATGAAAAGTTTGAGAAAAATAGAAAAAAGAATTTTTTTATTTATCAAAATAATTTTAAAAATTTTAAAGAAACAGATTCATTCGAAGCGACTTGAACCTGTATATGCCACGCAGTGGGCTGAAAACCAAAGAAGAAAAGGAGGAAGAAGAAGCGTTTCCTGTCAGCAGAAAACCTTCCACTCATCGGTGCAGCTTGGATCAAGCGACAAAATTAATTCAAATAATGAATAACCATTATAATTAAAAAAATTATAAATTAACCATTAATTAGTCATTATTTAATTTTTTGGTTATATTTTTGAAATTACGCCCGAAATTGAAAGTTCTCTTAATGAGGATAAAGGTGATGCTATACATTTAAATATCCGATCAATATTTCTGTCAAAGCCTTCAACAATAAAGAAAATGATTACTTAAGAGATATATAATTTCATTCTCAAGCTCACATTATCTCTGACATAAAATCCATGTATAGGTATAGACAAATTTTCATTCACACTAAAAATATTTCTTCTTATCACATACTTTTAGAAAACCAAATTTGTATGCTTGTCATGGACAAAATTTGCAATGTTTGATTTTTGAAGAGTAAGCATAATTTTGTGAGAAAATATTTTGTGCGAAAACATGAAAATAAAATTTTATTCTAGAAAAGAAAACTTTGTATATAAGCCATAATAATTTAAAAAATTATTGTTGGAAAAGAAATAAACACCTTCATACAAAGTTCTACGTGTTTACTTGCTACTACGAAGCTACTACTATCCCCCCACAAGTTGTAAGGTTGTAATACCTGGCAGAACAAAGTGGTTTGGAACAGCCCCAAGTTACTCTAAATCAATGTGATTCTATGTGATTTTTTCGCATGAAAATCTAAAATAATTATGTTTTTCGGTCTCTGTTTTTTCATATTTTCTCAGCATCAGTCACGAAATATTTCCATCGACAAAAGGGAATGATCAAGGGTTTTCCTTTAATAGAACTATATTCTTGTTGTTTTATATGAAATTAGGCTCGCAAAAGTATAAGTGTTCCATTGCGAAAAGTCCTTTGTCAAGAGCTTCTTTGGTAAATGTCTTTCTGTGATACATATCTGGTTTTGCCAAAGAGCCATTTGATAGACTGAATGTATTGCAGAACGAATTATTAGAAATGTTTGCATGACTTTTTTACCCAATTTCGCTTCCAGTGAAATATTCTTCAAACTTTTACAGTTAGTATATCTAGTAAAAATATAGCTAATATATATAGCTATGTCTAATACCCTAGACACACAACACGATCTAATTAATAATTGTATAATTATTGGCACCAGGAAATAACGCCCGAAAGTGATAAGTGAAATAAGACCCGAAAGTTCCATATAAATTTTAACGTGTCAAATGTGAAATAATGTCCAAAATTTTTGGGTGTTATTTCACACTTTTGGGTTGTATTTCACTTACCGGTTTAGGGCGTTATTTCATAATGATATCAAATCCAAAATTTGTAAATGAAATAAAGCCCAAGAAACAAAATTGAATCTGATGATATAATGCCCAAAACTCATTTCAGAAAACGAACCAAATATTTCCCACCGATGCATGTGTGTAAAGTAAGAACGCGTCCCGCGTGGTGGGAGGGGAGTGGGTGGTGGCAAGGAGTGAAGGGCGCCCGCGCATTGATATTCGTTTTAAAGTAAGAACGCGTCGCGTGAGGGGGGGGGGGGGTTCGGCAATGGATGCAGGCACCATCAAACGTGCCACCCCAGCGCGAGAAAGCACCGCTCCAAGGCTCCTCCCCACCCACACGACGCGTTCTTACTTTACACACATAATCAATATTTTCGGCTTTATTTCATTTGCTTGTTCTCTTGATCTGAACTTTGGGCTTTAGTTCACTTTTTTGTTTGCCCTTTTTTCATCTACTTTTAATTTTATTTCATATCTGTTTTCGGGCGTTATTTCATTAGGAAATAAAACCCAAACTTTTTGGGTCTTATTTCAATTATCACTTTCGAGCGTTATTTCGTTGGGCGTTATATCCGGGAGCCCTAATTATTCATTAAAATGCCGTGCGCGCTAAAGAAGTGTTTTTTTGCTTCATTGGAGCTCTAATGAGGTAAACTGTGCTAGAACTGAATGTAGTTTAGCATAATATATAAATCTGAATCTCCGCAGTGAATCTGGCCCATTTGAGAAATAAAAAGAAGAAATGCAAAACAATAAGTATATTATGAAAATATTTTTTGATATATGTAATACTAATAAAGCAGTTTATAATAATTTGGAAATCAAGAAATTCCAAATCGATAAATTGAAAAATTGAATAAATAAAAACTAAGTTTATAGCGTCGATTCGATCCATTTCGCTTCATCACTATCGGAAGTATGTCAAAGCCAATTAATTAGTTCAACTTAATTAAAGGAATGGCTGGGTGTTTGCAGTTTCCTAATGCAACATTTTGTAATGAGTGCGCTGTGTATCTAGGGCATAAGAGTTGTTTCTGCTATTTGCATGTGTTTTGTGTAACAATGTTGATCTTCAACCGATTTGCACCGGTTCGGCTAAACCGGCTATAATAAATCAGAGTTCTGCGGACCGGTTTGTTAAATAACTAAAGTTTATAAACTTAAACTTTAAATATTATGAATTCTTTTTCTACGAGGTTTATAACACAACCATGAAAAACATTTTTAAAATAACATTTTATTTTGTATTTCCGTTAGATGAATTGGTAAAGTTTTCAAAACAAGAGCTAATCGAGCTATGTAAATAAATAAAACGTTTTGAAAAAAACAGTAGATTTATTGATTGAATGATTGATTGATACAGAGGTTTGTGATCCCGAGGGCTCCCACGAACATAGGCCATGTCCAGGCCCATTGTTCACCCTCGAGACCCATGAGCGATCGCTCATAGGTCCCAACCGGATGCTCCTATATATTTCAGTATTGGACCCCGGCCCTCTTTTTCGGCATCGTATAACTCGTCCAGGAGGTGTGACCCAAGCAATCTGTTACGTATTCCTGAGAGTGCCGGATACTGATAAAGAAAGTGGGTCACTATTTGAGACTCCTCTCCGCAACCCCTGCGTGTACAGTTGAACAGTTCATATCTAAATCAAAAGTGAAGTGAAGAAATCTGATCGCATGCATATATTTTTGCTATGTTTCCACCATCGAATTAAAAGATGTTAAGGATCGTCATTACTTTAGATGTCAATAGTTATGCAAATGTGTCTGTATGCCCCACGCTAAATTCTAGTAAATCATAACATTAAAACTACAAACATAGACATTATAATAATATTGAACAGGCTGTGAAAAACCTTTATTGCATACAATTGTACACCGGTTCGTAATTTTATTATTTTTTGTCGATTAGAAACTTTACAAATGTCTTAAAATAGTATTAGATTAAATAAAAATTGTTTAGGAAGTTTAACTTGTTTTAATTAACACAAAAACTATTTTTTAATATTACTTGAAAAATGTGCTCCTCGGCAGATTTGATTTCAAACAAGACAGACTTATAGAAGCAATACATGCAATGCATTTCATTTAATACATCTACACTCTTTTCAAAAATTGGTAGCAGCTCAGCGTATATTTTGAGCATAAAGAATACAAACAGATTTTACCGAAAATGTTTGACATTTTTGACTGTAGGGATTACATAGGCTCAGTTCATTCTTATTATGTATATGTCAGTAATTAAAACTGTTCTATTATATCACATTCACATACATGTGCTGAATTATGCCTATTAAATGGTTGTCATTAAGCGCATATTAAAGTGTAAGGCTCCCATCACATTAATCAATTTTTGTGCAGGGTAATATTTTATTTTAGATCAATTCAAATTTATGGTTTTTGATTAGTAGTCGCATAAAAAACTATGGTGAAGTCATATCTGCTGAACCAAAATGCCAATAAATGACTGCAAAACATCGTCCAAACACGTTCTGGAACAAATACCTTAAATTAACTTGTTCGTGAATACCCCCCTGAAAGGCCGCTTGGGAACTATCAGAAAGTCCATATAATAGAATAGCGGACAAAATATTAATATTCAAGTACAATCAACGTGTGGGCGCAATGCCGTATTGTGATTTGACTAAGTGTTAATTTTATTTTTGATTGAGTAAGCGGTGTTAATATGTAGCAATGACGATGGATATAAGATTAATTTCTTGACTGCTTCCTTTTATATATACCAAAACATGCCTATGGAAAATAAAATTTAAAGAATACTTGTATAAGTAGTGGAAAAAATACGGCGTTTAAAAATTTAGTGGAAAATCTGAAGGAAAATAATCGAAATGCAAACAACGGGGGTGTTTGTTCACCGACAATTCATTATAGTTCATTTTGTGGTAGATAACAGTGAAGATACAAGACGAACTGTATTAAAAGAAAAGTACGACAAAATATGTCAAAATTCACGCCTAACTAGTACGACAAAAGATCGGAAGAACCCTCCAGAATCGCGTCCAAGGAATCAGTTTTAAACAAAACAAGTTCACTAGGAATTTCCTTCCGTATATACAGGACTAAAAGAGTGACACAGATGATATTAGAAATCTCAATTCATGGTACGTTGATGTTTTTATCTTTTTGAAAGATCAAGAAGCGCCAATCAAAGATAGATAATTACAATGAACTGTCCTTCACCACACCATAATTTTAGGGAAAGCAAACAATTAATAAAAGTACCACTAAAAATCGAAACTATTATTTATTTAAATTAAGTAATCTGTTAAAATATGACCTAATGAATTATGTTATCCTGTCATTGTACTTTTCCTTCACCATTAAAATGCTTCAGATAAAGGCCTCCTATTTCCTTTGCTTCTTGTCGATGGTGTCGATTGTGTTCATTATATAATCCGCTGGTTTGTATGGATTTATTTAACTCCTGTGCGTACATCGGAATTTCATGGTTGAAACAATTAGTGGATGGTACGTTTTACTACGCAAAACATTACGAAGAATTGCACAAGTCCTTACCACGAGGTAAATTCGGTGTAATGATAATTTAATGCTTGTTCGCAATATCCTAAACCGTCCCGCTAATATCAATACATTCAATAGCCATGTTCTATAATTCTCAGCGTCCTAGATATATAAACGGTTTCTCATTATTTTGTTGTTCGTTTCTTTTCGTGGAATCACTTTTACGAAGCAATTCAAAATATTTTTCTTTGTAAAGTACAATCTTCTAGTTCCAATCGTAGATCATTTAACAAATACATCTTAACATGGTTTTCGCAAAAGATGTTACTGTCTCAAGTAACTTCCTTTTCAACCCACCATCTACCCTTAACATACCCACCTTCCTTTTCAACTCTTCATCTACCCTTAACATACCAACCAGTCAAAGTGTGTCAGTACGAAAACGAGTTCCACACACTTCAACTTTTCAGCGAAGTGGAACTTGAGAAGCACCACCGACTTTATACTTCTTCACGATATTTTCTAAATGTTTTTATCATACGTTTCACTGAAAATTTTCACTGTCTGTATCAGTTTCTGTAAGGCTCTGAGCAAACTTGCAACTTAAATCATTACAAGATGGAATACGAAGCACGCTACAGAAACTGAATTTTCAAAAGCTCTAATTTCAATATCATTTCTTAGCATATTTTTATGTAGATAGCTATTTGTTTTTTAGCTTACGCGCTTCATAACAAACCAAATAATTCTCAGTTTGTTATGAAATGCGATACACTGCAACTTTTAATTAGGCTGCCGTTGCCATACTTAAGTAAACCTGTGTGCAATGTACTTATTGTGCAAGGTTTTTAATTCGTATCACGCAGAGCAATGACTCGATGAGGAAATTTAATTTTCCAATCATCACCGAGGTGCGGAACATTCGCAAAATTGCAGTAAAATAAAAGTTCTTATAACGTCCATAAAAAAATTCCAAAACTCTTGCTTACTTACAGCAATATTTACTCTGATATTTTCCAAAATGTGCTAAATTTGCAACTCATCCCCCCCCCCCCACAAAATCATTTTATATTGCAAAATAATGCTTCTTTTAATTATAAATATAAAAATATATAAATATAAAATTTTGGTAGACATATTAAAGGTTGCAAATTGGTAGATGTGTTCAGATAAGTTCCAACAGTTATTCGACCATTTTGCAGAACTTTTGTAATTTTTTTATATTTATAAAATTTCTAGTTATTTTACCTCAGCCAATATTCCATAAAAATTTTAAAACTTCTGGAATTTAAATGAATCTATTGACTGTCCTATATTGCAAAATTGCGTGCAAATTTTTTTTAGCCGATTCTCTTTTTGTTGTTTACTCGTTTTGTTTTTTTATAATCTGAAATTTATTTAAAATACATTCAGAGTGAATAAACGTGTCGTGTTTAACGTTCTGATTAGTGATATCACGATTGATATTTTTTTGCTGCTTTTAACTCATACATATACGAAACCGGTTGCAATTTTTAATCGACGCAGTACGCATCTTCGAAATGTGAATCAGCTGCAAACAGCGTTGCTTGCGTATTTGAATACAACTCGATTTTGCATTAGTACATAATTTAAGAACAGGTTTTCTGAAATGTATTATGCTTTTTTTAATTATACCAAATTTTACATCTTGCTTAGTTATTTACCTCGCTAAAATAGCATAATACTTTGATCTTCTTTTACATTTCTGATCATCGGAAAAATATTCCCATCTTTAGTTTTGTTGCAATCTGGCTGGAGAGTTCCATTCTCTATATTGTAACCTAGGATCTTAATTTATATTTAATTAACTAATTAATTCAGGATGGTTGGGACAGATACAAAGCAGGCACCAAAAAGCGCAATGAGAATTCATTGATGAATCACATCCGGCTTACTGGCAATAAGTTCTCGATAAAAATTACAATTGCGATATATTTGGAGCTTAAAGACTTAAAATACTTCAAATTGGATTGGACTGAAGTTTAAAGCGCGTTTTTCATACTACAAGCACTACCTATATAGCTTACTGAAATTCTTGCTTTGAGATCCGGCTACCAATATACTTGACTTAACTTTAAGATTGCAATCAATATAAAATTTAGTTACAGCAGTATTTATTACCCGATAAAAATTATATTGTCCTTTTAGTAATACTCACGTTCCGTTCTCTTGAATAATTTACGTTTTACCAATCGAGTTTCATGTTTTCAAACTGTGTTTAAATGAAACAGAAATAGATCCGTAAAATTTGTCAGTTGACTTATTTAAAGCCGTGCTTACAGAGGTGGCATTTCAAATTGAATAAATCAGCTGGTTTTGATGGAATTTATTTATTATATTTTATTACTTATTGGACAAAGTACACAAGATTTCACAATCTTTTCAATGCAAAAAGCTTCGGATCTACATTTAGGTAACATTTTATTAAAATAAATGCAAATATACAAAATATACAGAATCTAAAATTAAATTGAAAATTAAAACCTGCTAGAATTAAGCAAAAATTGGAAATAACTACAAAATAACAGATTACGTATACTGCTAGAAAAACAGAAGGGGGGGGGGCGATATTTAAAATTAAATTAAATAATAAGGAAGGAGACTAAAATTAAGAAATTATAGCTAAAATACACGTAATAAAATGAAATATTAAACATAATTGGAAATTGAAAATTATACAATTATAAGAATGATAAAAATTTTGAAAATTATGAGAGTGAGCTGTGCCGTGAGACAAGAGAAAATAGTGAAAGATTAATTAAAAGCGTGTACCCACATAAGATCCTTAAATGCACCGATAGATCGCGCGTTCTTGTAACTATAGGGAAGATTATTCCAGACCGGATAAGAGACTTCCATTACTAATTTATGAAAACGAGGTTTTACCACATTCTGATTACGTTCCGAAGTTGTGTGCTGCAAAAATTCTTGGAGATAATACGGTTTGTTTGTATGAATAGGTTAATCAGGTGAATCAGTCCTCTCTTTTTTAGATAATCTCATATTGAACAACCAAGCAATTTTGTGCGGTAAGAAATATGGTCGATCCTATGAAGTTCATAAATGAAGCGGAACGGATATAATCATTAAAGGTAACTTCCGTCTTTCGAAGACAAACGCTATCGAGTCTAGGATATATCAAACTGCCGAAAATAAGGTAAGGTAGAATTAAGGTTTTAATCAGTTTTGAGCGGATTTCGAAAGATAATGAGTCAGCAGAAAGCCAGAGCATACGAAAAACACCATACCTTACCAATTATTAACTTTGTCTTGTCGCAGCATTTCATTTATTATTGTAATATAATGCCCAGGGGTCCTTAGCACGGATTGTCAATTAAATTTGGAGCAAAGTAGCGGCGTTTGGCTCGATGTGTTACAGTTGTAGCGATGTTGCGAGTTGATCAGTTTTAGTACGCATGTAGCGGCGAAGAAAAAACTCACATTCTGCTAATAATAAACTGAGCTACATGTGTATACGAAGGATATCCATTAATCCGTTGATCTAAATTACTAAATAGGCATAGCTAATCTTTAAAATTAATTTTGGTAACATTAGAAGTAAGAACTAAATCAAGCAGAGACAGATTTATGAAGTTGAACATTTAAGTGTAAGGTAGCAAGAAAATGTAGAAAATCATCAGCTGAAGGATCCTGCCGACGAATGTTTACATTGAAGTCGCCAGTCATTAGAACCCTGGAATAATTATGCGGTATGGCAGATAATATACTTTCAAATTCCTGAAAAGAGTCCGATCTGAAGCCATTAGGCGGACAAAAATTGCTACACCTCCACTCGCACGATATTCATGGTCATTTATAAAATGATTATAACCGGGAATAGCGACAAGGGAGGTAGGTATAGATTCGTTGAACTATGTTTCACTGACTATTATGACATGCATAGCAGAAGCTGAACAAATGTACTTGACATCATTAATTTTATTACGCAAACTTCTCGCATTAAATACGCAACCATTCAGTCCACGAGGACGATTGCACAAAATATTGCATAAAACTCTTACCCTGTCCAAACCAGTAAAGTTATCCCGTCGGAACTCAAGGAAGGGATAATTATTACATTACAAAAATAAGAATTAAATAAAAGAAAGTAATTAATGAAAAAAAGAAAGATAAAAATAGGGCATATTAAAACTACTACTAAGACTAAGATTGAATAACCAGTTTCAGTTTCCGTATTCAAAACAAGTCGATGGAGAGAGCTTGTGTTGTTAATCATAATTGGGACGTCATCTCGTTCCATACATATAAATACCAGCCCACTATGGGTGAAGGCAGAGTCGACCAATTTGTTTGGCTGTTGTTTATACTTGCAAAGAAAAAAGCTGGAGAAATTTTATTTAGTTGTAACAGATCAAATGTTTTAAAATTCTGGAAAAATATTTTCTGCTCTTTGGCAGAGGAGAATTTTACGACAATCGGAGAATTTTGTGTTTACCGCCGCGCTCAGGATGTTTTGATTGACTATGGAAAGCTGTCGAGTAAGGTGATAGCATGTGTTTTATGATGAGGGATACCAGATAACATAATATCAGTTAGCCTAAAATGTCTGCGCTCCTCCTCAAGGCCATGTTGTACATTAACAAGCTGACCTTTAAATACATTCAGTTCTGCACTCAGCTTGTTCATATATATGCAATAATTTTGCCAATTTTATCGTTCATTGACTCATCAAGTGCAGCAGTAATCCTCTCCAATATGACGTTCGTAAAAGTTTTCATGATCTGTCCTCAAAGATCTCCAAAGCGTCCGTACAGATAATAGAACTATATCGAAAGGATGAAGAAAGGACACGCGTGACTAAGCGGCTAATCAATAATAATTGTAATAGTAAGTTAAATATTATTTAAATGGGCTTTTAGACCAGTGAATAAATCAATCATTAGTATCCAGAACTCGATTTCGTTAATTTGAGGAGTTAAGCTCTTACAAGCTATTTTAACATAGCTCAGGCATTATGCTACACTAGCTCCTGTTGCATAGATCGAAATGTTAAGCCCTACAAGCTACTCCCGTGTCATCAAATTTCCAGTACCAAGCTAATGGAAACTAAAACAATCGAAGTTATATGTGGAGTACAACAAGGTTCAGTTATAGGTACCATATTATCCTTGATTTAGCAAGATATGACTTCTATGAAATATCGTCGGCCATCTCGATCGTCACAGCATCATACGATTGTACTAAAGATATTTTATATTAATTTATGTTATATTTTACATTTCTATTAATTTCAACAATCATATGAACAAAATATTAACATTTTAATGGACGGATTAAAATATCTGGTAATTCTTACTTGATTGCCTGCAAAATGTATTACTTTTTTTTATTAAGCTGTCAGATAATTATAAATTTTTTAAAATATTATAATTTTTATTTAGTACCATATTATCCATTGTAATTCATCGAAGCTGTTACCAAATAATTTTTATGAATTCCTCATGACGTTAGAGCTCACTAACTACTAGACATACCTTGTTACTCTGTATACCGCGGTAAAGTCCAATCTGTCAGTAGGAGCTTACTCCGTAGTAGCTTTCGGATAGGGCGGCACGCTAGTTCGCTTCAGCTAAAGTCGGAGTATATAAGGTGAGTCGAAAGACACACATAAAAAAAGTCGTACCTTAAAAAGCAGTACCCAAAAGGACTACTTTCATCGAATCCTGAAGGGATCCGTACATCACTTACCTATTAAAATGATGGTTATGATCTGATGATGATGACGCTCCTCGTTTCGTGCTCCAACCTCCCTTGGCATCAATGAATCCTAAATTCGGTTGCCCTTTTTTTCCTGAAACTAGCGGAGTAGTAGAACTAGTCAACTTTCATATCAAAAACGATAGAGCTTCGGAGAGAGAAGGTAGAAATAAATATTTCTTTTCACACCATTACGTTATAAAGTAAGGTTTATTCTATTTCAAATTTTTCCTTTCCGTACTCAACTATAAGTTTAAAATTGAAACGATCGATTCTAAGATATTTATAAGTAAAAAGGATTTGCCTACGAAAATGAATAAAAATAAAAATATTGTAACAATTTAGATCGAAAGCTTCATACTAAAATTATAAATCCTAAAGGAAAAACTTACCATTTTTCTACTTTCTGCTATTGTTAAAATTTAATTTTTGTTAAAATAGTAATTAAATTTGCATTTTATGAGTAGTTCAATATCACTGCTGTAATAAAAAAAAATCTAAATTCCTAACGCACTCTCAATGCAAGACTACCTACCCCAACTAAAAAATTGAAATTGAGGTGTGAATATTTCAAAACACGCTATAAATTCAAATTTTTCAGTAATGGTGTAGTTCTGTCTTTAGTTAGTAACCTGTAAATATATAATATAACATCTCATTCAAAAATACCTTAACTATAGATAAAAAGATTACTCTTTTGGACTTTTTACCGGGTTAAACTTAATTTTGTTCAACAAAGAATTTTTTGGGTTTCTCCGGTATATAGCAAAAGCTTTCATTTCTTTCTTCTTTTTTTCATTTTTTCATTTGTTTTTCAAATCACCCAATTTCGCTATTTGGGACCTGTTGATGAGTCAAACCAAGACTTGAAACTTGTCACCGAAAATTAATGAGTTGTGTGATGAAATAACAAATTAGAACATTTTTTAGCTTTTGCTATATACCGGAGAATCCCAAAAAATTCTTTCTTGAACAAAATTTAACTATAGAGTCAAATGCGATAAAAATTCAAAATTGATGATTTTGAGACGTAGTAGTTTTGCACTGGAGTTGCGGGGTGGTTTGGGCAATCATATCTGCGTACTAGAGCTGAAAGCATCCGGATAATTTGCTATCCGGATTATCCGGAATAATTAGGATCCGATTCCTCTAGTCCGGGTATCCGGATAATCCGGATTCAAACTATCCGTATCCGGGGTCTAAACTACCCTGATCTGAATCCGAACAATTCTAGTCCAGACTAAGCAAAAATGTTCAAAATTTCCTCCAGATTGCATTGATTCATTGGGAAAATGAAAATTTATATGTTTCCAATGCAGCAATGCAATATGGAGGAAATTTTGAAGTAGTTTTTTTGCTAGATCTGAATAATTTGAATCTGGATTCAGATAGTTCGGATCGGGGTTTCAGGAATCAGATAGTTTGAAGATTCAGATATTCGGGTATTAGAAAATCCGGATCCAATTTTCAGCTCTACTGCGTACTAAAGACACTCTGTATATCTTATCAAATTAACCTAAAACTTCATCGAAACAACTTGTAGTCATCCGGAAATATCTGTATAATCGGATCTTATTCAATCTTCAAAAAGTATATAAAATTTCCTGCTTCTGTCCCTTTTATCAAACACACACACGACTCAATCCCACACACACGCCACGTGTGTATTTATGGGCTCGAGTCATGTGAGTATGTGTGTCACCGCTCATCCCCCTCTCCTAGTATTCGGTTATATCGGTTGGTATTACACAGTCGGCGTAAAGGCTCATACCATTTTATGAAGTGACTAAAACTTTCAGCCACTTAGTGTAAAAATTCGCAAAAAGCGCAAACTAAAGGGTTTTCCAATAAGAGGTGTTATTTTAATTAGCCCGCTTTTTCGGTAGATGTCACCTTTGCAGCCGTCATTTTGTGACATTTGACAAGTAGAAACTGCGCTATTAATAAAAATGGAACGACACACGATTCAACAACGCATTGAAATTATTAATATTCACTATAAAAATGGTGAAAATGTGGCAGAACATTTTTGGGTCGACGTGAAGTACCTTGTCGGACCGCAATACATTGGTAGAAAACTTCGAGCTGTCGGCACAAGTTAGTGATGTGAAGAATAAAACCCGTGCACGTCGCTCAAGAACAGCCGAGAATATTGCTGCGGTAGCCGAAAGTGTTGAAGAAAACCCAGGTTTGTCCATTCCTCGTCGTTCTTTGGAATTAGGAATTCCATAAACGTCATTACACCGTATTTTGCATAAAGATTTGGGTCTTAGGGCTTATGAAGTTCAGTTAGCACAAGAAGGCCGGCCGAACATCGGGTCCTTGAAATGCATGAAAATGATCCGGAATTCCATCGAAAACTCATCTTGACTGATGGGGCCCATTTCCACCTCGATGGCTTCGTCAACAAGCAAAATTGTCGCATCTGGGGTCGGAAAACCCAAGAGTTATTGTTGAAAAGCCTGTTTGGTGCGGTTTATGGTTCCGCGGGGTCATTGGACCTTATTTTTTCGAAAATGAGGCTGGAGCAACAGTTACGGTGAATGGATTGCGCTATCAACAGATGATTAATGATTATTTATGGCCGGAATTGGATGGTATTGATCTGGACAACGTTTACTTTCGTGCCATACAAACAACGAAACCATTGATCTTTTACGGGAAAAGTTTCCGGACCGTGTTATCTCTCGAAGAGGTGATCACAATTGCCCACCGAGATCTTATGTCTTAACACCTTGCGACTTCTTCCTTTGGGGCCACGTGAAAGAGAAGGTCTACGCCAATAGCCCAGCGTCGATTCAAGACCTCAAAGATGGAATTCGTGAGGCTTCCGAGGACATAGGGCAGCCACTTTGCGATTTGGTTATGGAAAATTTCATGAAAAGGATATGGTCCTGTAGGCGTGGTCGTGGTGGTCATTTGGCTGATGTTATTTTCCATTATTAGCGGCATACCTTCTTCTTTATAATGAATTAAAGATCCGATCATTTATCTCAAAAAATGGCATTTTTCTTTGAATATCAAAATAACACCTCTTATTGGAAAACCCTGTATTACACTATTTACCTACACTTCATGAATTGTCTAGGCTTTTCATAAAGTGCTAAGATACATCAAATGTCTACGCCATATATTTTTTTTTGAATAAACCCAATTTACACGGTCACATTTGCGTGCTTCTGTGTGTATACAGGTCGTTGTGTTAGGGCATGTTATTAAACTAAGAAGTTTTCTGTCAGACAGCTGTCCAGCTGAACCATCTGAATATGATTAAGGCTGATACCGATTTCGATTGATCCCGTTTTCTAGACGAAGTTTTACATTTTTCTTGCAGTGCTACACTGAAATAGTTCTATTGACGTGCATTAGTAGCAAAAGTGTACGTCAAAGTGACCCTGGTATTACACTCGAAAAATTGTCGATGGTACACTGAAAAACGCACACATCTAAATAAGAAATTTCACTGCTAAAACTCATGGAGCATCACATATCGATCAACTATTACTCTACCAAATTCATCCGCATTCATGCCATAATATTTCAAATAATCATTTTCATAATTTTTATGCTATTCGTGATGTTACTTTTTCCAGAAATTTTCAATCTGACAAATTACATGGATGTGACCTGTCGCATTAAAAGTTGTTCCATTGAACTCGTTTTTCCATTGATTGACGTACACCTTTCTTGAAATATCAATGGAAATTGGTACGAGTTTTACAACAAAAACAATTCATATCTACAGACTCTGACGGAGAGATTGTATTACTATATTACTACATTATTAAACCCAAGATGGTATACTAAGTTTGTCATTCCGTTTGTAACACTTCGAAATAATGACTGATTATTTCGATTTATGCATGTCCGTCCGTCTGTCCGTCTGTCGATAACTGGAGAATGCGTATACTTAGGAGCTGAAATTTTGTACACAAACTTTCAAATAAAAAATTAAATTCGAAAATAAGATAAATCGGGCAACACCTTTGTAGGGTTGCCATACAAAAATATCGGTTTTCACTATATATTTGGTGCATAGTGTTTTCATTTTACTAGCAAATAAAATTTCAACAAGTAAAAAAGCTAGAATTGGTCTAAGACCAATTCTTATGATACCCTAGATGAATGCCCGTATAAAACTTCGTATGATCACCGATCTATGCAAGTTTGATTTTTGAAGTGGTTTTTCGCATATATTTCTAGAACGGTTTGTCACACAGAAAAAAATTATTATAACCAATTTTGTAGGATTTCGTATTCTGAAGAAGTATTTAGTAGAATGAAAACATCTTGGACTGATCGTTTTCACAGTATTCGTTAAAATCCTAAAGTTTTATATGGCAACACCAAGAAGGAGTTGCCCGATTTAGTCCATTTTTAAAATTTTATTTGCTAGTACAAAGAAAACACCACGTACCAAATTTCAGCTCTCTATATTGATGCATTCTAAGGCAGTGTCCAAATATATAGTGGAAAACGAAAGTTTTCTATGGCAACCCCACGAAGGAATTGCCCGATTTGTCTCATTTTCGAATTAAATTTTACTTTTGTTTTTCTAAAGTCCGCGTACAAAATTTCAGCTCTCTAAGTATACGCGTTCTAGAGTTTTCGTGCGCACAGACGGACATGCAAAAATCAAAATAACTTTTAATATTATGCGTGGGTGTCCAACCCATTTTGTTCTACCATCATTATTTCGGGGTGTTACAAATGGAATGACAAACTTAGTATACCCCTATAGATTTGATCTAGGGTATAAAAATGGACTAAATCGGGCTACTCCTTCTTGGTGTTGCCATATAAAAATTTAGGCTTTTTACGTATACTTTGAAAACGATCAGTCCAAGACATTTTTATTGCACTAAAAATTTCTTCAGAATACGAAATTCTATAAAATTGGTTATAATAATTTTTTCTGTGTGACAAACCGTTCTAGAAATTTATGCGAAAAACCACTTCAAAAATCAAACTTGTATAGATCGCTGACCATACGAAATTGTATACGGGCATTCATTTAGGGTATCATAAGAATTGGTCTTAGACTTGCTTTTTACTTGTTACTATTAATTAAATAAAACAACTTATTATAAAACATTTCTGGTAGTTTTAGTGAAAATAAA
Source organism: Dioctria linearis (assembly GCA_963930735.1). Classification (NCBI taxonomy): domain Eukaryota; kingdom Metazoa; phylum Arthropoda; class Insecta; order Diptera; family Asilidae; genus Dioctria; species Dioctria linearis. The sequence goes on along the minus strand of OZ005743.1, from coordinate 113,562,500 downwards.
TAAAGGCAATATTCATCTTCATAAATAAAATAAATAAAATACACAATTAATTTATAAAAATGTATATATAAAAGGCAGCTTTACGTTTTAGCTCTTCGCATGGAGGCTTGAGCTTTCCGGTAAAGTGGGCACTTCTTTTGTAACACTTTGCACTTGCAGCATATCACACATATTCAATTTCGACAGCATGACTTAATCCATTTACTAATATCGTTAAATTAAATGTTGCTGTAGTTTTAACATAATATTTACTTAATATTCAAACAAACTTTTCTAAATTTGAAACATTCCGCACGATCCTAATAAAAGTAAACACAAAATAAATAACGTTGACGCACACATATATAAATCAAGTGCGATCGGATCACCCTGGATTGTTTTTAAAGAAAATATCTTAAGGCTGAGCTTAGCATCATGTGGCGTTTAAGAAATTACGAATTTTACAGCACCTTTGCCTTGAAGATCTTTAAGATTCTCAGTTTAACAACATACCCTGTGTTTGCAATGATAAAATCCCAGGACCTTATTGTGTAAATCAATGGGACTCGTAATCGATATGACTTTTACGTTACTATAGATAAATTATAGTACATTTTATAGTCAGCACGTCAAATCAAATATTTAAATATAATGCACCCCCTGAAAATAATCCTGCCGGCGCACATGCCAAACAATATTGTTGTTAAATATATATAATAAAATGCTTCTTGTTTTAAAAGAGAGAAAGCTAATATTTTCTTTTTAAATAAAATAATTTTTTTGTTTTTTTTTCCTGGGTGTATTCCGTATGCCACTATCTATCCTAAATTTCAATTTCAATTTTTATTTACTCAATCTAAGGGCACATTAAGATGCTTAATCCGATCTTATGAAACTCTACCACTAGATAATCAGAATTTTAATTAGAAACTTAGACATACACTAACACTACAAATAAGCTATGATAAAAGCAAAATAAAGTAGAAAACCACATTATAGCTTACATTACAAATGAAGAAAAATATCACATGCATAAATAATTAGATGTGTATTGTATAAAAGAAAAAAATGTTATAAAAAAAGACATTAGGCACATTAGTTCCAAATGAATCCACCCGCTGAATCCGAACCGGAAGGGCGTTCCACAATCTTATATCTAGAAAAAAGTAAGGACGCCCAGAAACAAGTGTACAAAAGCGCGGCAACAATATTTTCAGACCTCTATCAGAATTCAAAAATGTGACATGTTCATACAGATAAGTCTGCTGAGTTGTATGAAGAACTTTGAAAAGAAATAGAAGCAATCTGCATTTCAAGAAGACTTCAAGAGATCAGTTGAGTAGCGAAGCCTGTAAATGGGAGATATGGTCATACCTTCTGAGACCGAAGACAAATCTGAGACAGTTATTAAAAGCTGTACTTATTTGCCGCATACAGCAGGAGTTGAGTGATCCAAAGACCAGACTGCCATTATTAAAGTACGGAAGTAATAGAGTTTTCACAAGTCTCAAACGTAAACTAGTCGGAAGAATACTAGAAGGTAGCCACAACCACCGAAGTCCAGCATATATTTTTGATATGTTATTACTAATATTGTCAGAGCATTTCATCCTTGAACTAAGAAGTATACCTAAATCACGTACCCTGTCCATATACCGCCGCAAGGGACGTACCATTCAACGTAATATTGGGGAAAGAGGTAAAGTCATCAATACTAGAATGGAACCCTATAATTTGTGATTTCCCTGTGTTTAAATGATATAATTTAATTTTCTGTATTAAGTTCAGGCACTGAAAATGGGACTTTCGGTCAAGCAATGCTCTTGAATCACCTCCACCACCTTCCTATGAAGACGCTCACAATGGACTGCATCATTGTACTCTTGCACTCCAGTTGAAGGAGTTCAAGCTGAGGAAGTCAGAACTTTTGGCTTTCCAGCTCACTTATAAGAACACTCCAAATTTTATCTGGATTCTTCGTGTTGTGAAGCTGGTCAAGAATCCCGCAAATAGTCTCCCTAGGAATATTTCCCATCTACCTTGAGACTTTAAAGTGGCTGCCAGTAGAAATGGTACTACCACAAAACTCGTAGCCATTGAAACTGAGAGATAAGCCAGTTCTAACCGGTCATCTCATAGATTGAAAGCTACTCGAGTGATGCCTCCAGCTATCTCAAAACGACCTTCGAAAGGCAAGCTCCACTATTGTTTAGGATTACTTTATTTTATTATGTAATTAACTTCACAGATTGAATTTGTAATTTTTGCATTTATTAAAAATTTAACGTAAAAGCAATTTATCCAATTCAATGGTAAGTAATTAGAGACAACACTGCACATTCAATTCTTTATTGTTGTTAAACGGTAGATGGATAAGAATTTTCTTAAATTCGGTAGGCGACAGGATTTTGTAGTTAGACTTTATGTACTTCTTTCTTGTATAAGCTTTTGAGCTGTTCAGTTCGTGCATTCTAATAGTTTTGTATCCTAAATGCTGGATTTGTGTGTTTTACAAGAGATAATTGGCATCTTAAGTGCTAGATTTGTTTACACAACATTTCATAAAAACTTGACAACTATCATCCTGCACCGAGTCGGGCCCTTTTATTTTGTTCTTCTTCCTCGTCCTCTTTTTCTTTCTTAACTGACTACTCCTCGTCGTAGTAGATATTGAAGTTCGATTATACTGGGTGGCGCAAAAGTAATGACCCTATTCGGTTCAGCTACAACTTTTTTTCTAAATTAGAAAACTAGAATTAGTTTTTTATATATGTATATTTGTGCCATGAAATTTCGTCGCATTTGGATTTGAAGATGATGTCTCTTAAATGGTGACCTCCAGAGTTGATGGACATTTCAGCCCTATTTATGACATTTTGCCGTAACACTTGCTGTGATATGTTCCTTATTTCTTGATGAATGTTTTCTTTTAGGGCTGCGAGAGTCTGTGTCTTGTTCATATACACCAGTGATTTCAGATTGGGTGATCTTGCAGGCCAAGGCAAATCGCCATAGCGACAGATAACACGGCAAGCGTCCCTCACTAAGTTCATAGTGCCGTGCGCTGTGTGTGCCGTGGCGCCATCTTGTTGGAACCAGATGTGCTCTAGTCCCAATTCATCAAAACTATGGGTATCAATAACTCACGTAACATGGCTCTGTAGCGCTCGGCAGTAACAGTTATCGCACTGCTTGCAGCGTCTTCGAAAAAATTGGGTCCGATCACTCGTTCAGCACAGACGCCACACCATAAAGTAACGTTTAGTGGGTGTAAAGGTGTTTCTTGAATAATGCGCGGATTTTCAGTGGCCCAGAAGATAGTATTCTGCTTATTGACATGCCCCGAGAGATGGAAATTCGCTTCGTCACTCATAACCAATTTTGAAAACAAATCATCATCTTCAAGGTTGCGGTTTATGATGTGGTGGCTGTACTGTAGACAAGCTCGGTGGGCAGTATGTAGCAGCTGATAAGTTTTATACGGAATCATTTTCAAGTCTTTTACCAAAATACGCTACAAAGTCCGTTTGGAAATGCCCAATTGCGTGACACGTCGCCTCGTTGATGTTTCTAGACAATCTTCCATATCTTCGCGCACAGCATCGATATTTTCGGCTGAACGGCCTGGTCTTGGTCTGTCAGACTTAGGTCTATCCAATGTTGCGCCAGTTGCTTTGTGAATCTGATTTTTCCTGTATTATTTTTCATATAATATTCCAATTTCCTACCATTTCCGGGCATGCGAAAATCGAAATTCCTTGCAATATTATGCGATCATGTTTCCAATCCATTTTGCCGCACCATTGAAATTTTTTATGCGTTACAAATAAAATAAATGGTATACTAAGTTGTTGCAGTGTCAATAAAGTCAGTTCCCAATTAAAAAAAAAATCATTCAAATAGAGCCTGACAAATTGATTCCATTATTTTCGGTTCTTAGTCGTAGGCTCAAACTGCGATCGTTACACAAAAGAAAATAAATCTACAGAAAAAATGGAATGTAAGTCACCTAAAGAATTTAGTTTTTGGAATTCAATTTAATCACAGAGGCAGATTCATACAAATTTTTACAAACGATATTTAAATATGTATGAGTATGTGAACAAAACAGTAATTTTGAGAACTTTGTAGATCGTAAAAACGGTGCACATTCTAAAAGTACAAAGGTTTATACGGAATTCCGAAAAGAGCCCACAACATTTGCCAGAGGTTCTGTGAAGAACACAGGTAAAAAGATGCTGTTAAGTTGCGCTGGAACAGCTGTGGAAGTCTGCTGAATGCGTGTTTTGATCATCTTGTATGTTTCCTCTTTGTAAGCAGCGTATATGTTTGGAATTCCTAACTCCTCGTACAAGTGCTTCACCTGTGCTACTTTAACAGGATCTTAAAAGAAAATTAAGTCAATACCAGTATAATTTTAGGTTTGCCATATATATTTTACCAGTTTTTCCATAACATTCTCGCATTATTTCCTTTTGTGCTTCTGATGCTATTTCCATACATACAACAGCCAGCCACGAGCATTTATTTTCTTGAATATCAGTTCCAATTTTTCCTGTTATTTCAGGATCCCCAAAGCAATCAATAAAATCATCTTGAACTTGGAAGAGATCGCCTAGCTCTAGAAGAATCGCTTTTGTTTCGTTATAAACTTCAGGATCTGCAAAACTGTTTGGAGGATCTGTATTAGCACGGAAAAAATGCAAAAAAAAATTTGAATGATATTTTTAATAACTTACCCACACAAACACATAGCCGACGCTACTGGTAAATAAAATGTATAATAAGAGGTTTTGTTGGCAACTATAGTTTTATATCTGTCCATAGTAAAACTACTCAAATCTGCCTTAGATGTCTGTACATCTAGGGATTGTCCCAATGCAGTAATGAAACAGACATCATAGAATAAATCCACAAGCTGTGGATAGCAGTCTTTCTGTCCGAAGCATTGCTTTAAAATTTGAAGGATTCCTTTTTCTATCAAAAAAGTGTCGTTAATTGCCGTCAGTCCAACTTCCTCCAATTTATACCAGCAGGGCTGTCCCCGACGTGTAACACTTCCATCCATTATATCATCGGCAATAAGACAGATACCTTGTAGCTAAAAATAATATAATATTTTTAATTAATCGGAACTTATCATAGAAGGATGTCTCCTTTATGATAAGACGACATCGTAACGGAGCGTTCAGAAGATGTAAAAATCAATTGAGTCTGTTTAAAATAAAAGAGGAGAAAATCTGTTGCATTCAAGTTCCCATCGCTCGTATCATTTTAAAAAATTGCACGCATTAAGAACTACATGAATTCAAACAAAAATTATGTCGTGGAAAAATTAGAAATTGGAAATTATAATATGCAAAAACAGTTACACTGCTTCCTATTTTCAGCTGCGAACTCTTATATTATAGATCGAATTGGACTGGACAGCGACACAACACATTAAAGTGAACCAAAAATGTAATAAAAGCATGCGAAATTTAGGTTAACATTTTTACTTGGTTCACCACACTTTTCGATAGCAATGCAAAAGTAACCATAGCGTCTTAAGAATATTTTCATATGTTCAGTACTTATTTATAATTTGCAACTTTAAAATTTCCTTCACTTTTTGTTTCTAAGTGACCTATATGTTATATGGGTACCCTTAAGAGCTAATAACTATAGACAAATTCCATGCGTAATAATGTAAGTTAAAGTCACGGCTAAGAGATCTCTGTTTAAAACTACAAATAACTCTTTTCAAAAAATGTGTACACTTAATATATTTACCAGTTCAACACACCAACCGAGATACTGTGCCAATTTTATATTTTCTGAATTTAATTGAGCTTTGTCAGCAAGCTCCTTGTACGTCTGTACAGTAACAAGTCCTCTGTTTAGCTTCCCTTGGGGTAAGTTATATTTTAAGGCCTATTTGAGATATAAATAAGTAATTTTGATAAATGCACTTTGGAATCACTGGGAATTACCTTTTCATATAATTTAATAACATCTTTTGATTCATATTTACTTGCATATTCTGTTAGGCTTTTAACCACATCTGAAGGAAACATATTTTAACTTCAACAAAATGTTCTGTGATTGGAAATAAGATTTAAATGGATTTACCCGGAAAAACAGCTATAAATTCGGATCGTTCATCTTTCGAACCTGTTGCTCCAGCTAGAGATGGAGAATAATTAACTGTTGACAAAGCTCTGTATAAAAAGTAATTAGTAATAAATAATAAGCATTTATATAATATAAAAAAAAACTATATCAATTTCCACAGAAGTATATATCAGATTTTATCATGGTACAAAGGATATAAATTATTCTATGTGTTGTTTTTGGCGTCTTGTTCACTTTACAACACTTCAAAATACTATAGATTTTGCTTGAGTTTTTCAGATTCCTATATTTGTTCATTTTTGCCATTTAACTTTTAACCAGGACTTTCTATTCTTAACCTCATCTTATCCTATAAAATATGTTGTTTCGTACCTGGCTTTGGTTTTTTCATTAAAACATAACTTTCTATGCCCTAAATATGTTCCATAAATTCGCATTCTGGAAAAGTGAAAAATAATAATTTAAATGGAAACTTTTGCACTTCTCACTAGCACTCTTTCACTTCCACCGAAGTAATTTACGCTACAAAATCAGAAGAAATCAATGTGTTTATAACACGTTTAAACCGGTCTCTCCGCCAATAGAACGCAAAGAAACTTGAAACAAATTTGCTCTCTAAAAATTACCACCAAGCATACCCGCGGATTACACGAGGAAGTACAGATTGAATGCAAGCCTCCCTTCCAACGAGTTTTTAAAGTTGACAGCATAAGGCAGCTAGCTTGATGTCTTATCTACTTCTTGCGCGTGTAACCCCTACTGCCATGCAGGCAGCTCAGCTCCCAGTGAAAAATCATAGCAGCTCAGGTGATAGTAATTTTACATTGTAAAGTTTTCAGTGGATTACATATGCAAGGATGTACTTCCTTGTGTAAATCACCCGGTTAATTTTTGTTTTAAAATATCTAATGAAATTGAAAATGTAATGATCGATGCACCAGCACATGATTTCACAACGTTTCCTTACCATGTTTTTTTTTAAAACATGAATTTAATATTTTATGCAATTGAAACTTTTGAAAGGAAAAGGGAGCTAAAAGGAGAATTTGAAAACAATTGCTTCACCTCTGTAGGATAATCAGAATGGGGTTGGGGGACACCATAACTAATCATGGGAAAAGAAGACCTATTTGCTCATCGCAATGGTAATTTTGTTGCCTTAGGTACAGGTGCACTTACAGTGGTTCTTTCAACACATTACATTGGCATGAAATACACATTTGCATGAGTTCCATCCTAGTTTATTCTGGACAAGAATGCAAACCCATAACAAACAAAATGCGTGCGTGATCAGCAACTTGTAACTTTTAGAGAAATGCAACAATACAGATGGCTGCAGTTCTTAAGACTTTAAATTTAGATCAATTATTAATTAACGTAATATTTTACTTGCCTAATGCCTTTCTTTAACCGTTTCTGACAATTCAGATTTCCAGCAACCAATTTATTGAAAGAATTTTGTCGCAGTAAAGAAAGCATCTTCGTAATTTTTTCCTATTTTTTCACTGCCACAATACTTAAATACAATACAAAATTCACACACAAATTTATGGACTCTCTCGACATATATCACCACGAACGTTGTTCCACTACTTCAAAAAATTGTACCAAAAAGTCACTTATATGCGAACTTCTCAAATCTACTTTTTTGAACGACTAAAACCTGACATCCATTTTATGGTAATATATGCAGGAAAAAAGATGAATGTTGCAATTTTAAGCATAAAAAACCATCCAAAACCTGATATTTTACCTATGACTTTTTTCCGATTTTAGAATTTAATTATGAGGGGTTAGAATGAAATGTTTTGTCTGGCATTAAGTTGTTTTCCGTAAAAAACGAAAAACTGCTTCTCGTTTTAAGTGCAGTTGCGTCAAAGATGTTTGTTATGCTGCTGATTGAATTATAAATTCAGCTTTAAATTATCATGCACGTGTAGAAAATAAGATTTTTTGAATGGAGAAGACCAGTTTTTGTGTTCAAAATTGCATAATACTAGTTTTAGAAACGAAAATCAATTATAAATCCAGTTTTATAGGAATTCAATTTTATAGGATCTTTATTCATAATAATCACGTCACGTCACTTCAGCATTCCTTTCCGAAATATTTTTGCAATAATTTGTTAACATCGTGCAGTATTTCCGGTCGTAATTTTACCTCTTCACGTATGGTTTGTTCCTTCTTTCAACAAAGTTTTCGAAATATTTCGGATGGCATAAAATACTTCATCCTTTACTAGAATATTTCCTTTAATAGTTTTGTTGAAACCTATATCATTGTACTATGTGCAAATTGGAATTACCATTGACTAAGCTGTTTCACAGTTGAAGCAATAGCAGTTTTCCAATTGGCCTACTACTGAAAAATCGTACTCTATCGTCGACACTATCCGCAAGCTATCAATAACGCAAATCTACAAATTTTGAAATACAGGGAAATTCTCTAAAAATGTATTTTATTTAAATATTCGTAGCTCCATGGGTACCAAATATGCTCATAACACCTTGTAATCCCGCCGTTGATTCATGATAGTGATTCAATTCAGTGCAACTTTAAGTATTTGGCTGAAGGTTTGCAGTTATGGAAAACGTCAATTTATTTGTTGGATTGAAAACAAAATTCGTCTTGAAATAAGTGCAAATGAGAAATTCCCATCAAACAAACGCAAACGTTGATGCAACTGGTTCATCGGATAGTTTTGTGTGAATTCAGCGGAAAAAACGGCACCATGTCAAATAAAGTTGCTAAAAGGATCGAGATAATAAACGAAATTAGAATACGAAGGAGTGAAAAATTGTCGGTAATTAGGTGCGCGACGATGATAGAAAAATAAGATCTCTAATATTCTGCGGACGTGTAAATAAAAAATGAAAGCCATCACGATTACTGATGAATAGAGACAAGTTTTGGGTTATAACATCTTGTGAAAAACAATTTATATTCAACTGCATTAGATACAGGTAAAAGGTTTCTAGAACATATGCTTCCCATGTATATTATTTGAAAAAAGACAATGTGAAGCTCAAGGTATGTAAAACAATGTTTTTAAATATCTTTGATATAATGGAGTTGAGTGCACTGTCAGAAAGTGTAAGCTAGACGAAAAATATTCTTCGTTACATAAATCGAGCGTGTGTGTGTTTTTCCTCAATAAGGATTCCAAAGAAAATCGTCTTTTTCTAGAGTTAAGAGTTCTTACGCTTTTTCATATGACGTTCAAGTTAAGTCCAACAAGCCAACAAATGCTCTTTGCAAAGGAAATGGTAAGTGGCCTCTATATATCCGCCAGAATTGAATCCACGATTTGTGGGTGATAGTCTGAGTTTTTTTCCACTGCACCAATTTTCTTCATTGTTGGTTTATTGTAATGTGTCAATAAAACCACCTACGTTTAACGTGATAAATTGTAATTGAAACTGAACCACTTTCAAAAACTTAATAACCTTCAATTCCAGCAGACTACAAGATCAAATTAAATAAAAGAATACAGATTTTTTAAATTATTTTTTTTTTACACGGCTGCTTTTCTTCCCGAGGAATTTCCGAAGTGTTTCTTGATACATCTGTTTTTCAATCAACAAAGATTTTGTTCATCACGATGTAGAGATTTTCTTTCAAATTTGGGTACTCAGATTTTTGCTGGATGTGATCTGCGCTGCAACAAACCGCTCCTACAAGAAGGAAGCGTAACGCTAAACATGAAGCTAATGTTAGTTGAATGTTCAATTGTTTATAATAAATAATGCTTCCCAAAGTAGAAACAAACCCCATACAACGGTTGCAACGTCATCTAAACAATATGTAGAATCCACGTGAGACTCAAAGACCAAGCTCTAGAACTTTTATTGCAAATCGTGTAAAGTTTGTAGTCATGATTATGCTTCTTTAACTTTCTTCACACAAATCTTTGAAGACCAAAAATTGAATCTTTACGGTCCAACGAAGGATGAATGCGATATCTATTGCTATATCTTATTCTTTAACCCTAACGAATTTCTTCTTACATTTTTACTTTTATTTATATTTAGAAAAAGGTAATACGCAGGCAATTAGGTTAATGAACTTAAGGTGTCTAGTAAGCAATATTGTCACGAGTTCAATAATTATTGCAAGAAACTATTGCTTATTTTATGTTATGCTATAAATTAAAAAAGTTTTTTGACCTTTTTGCAATTATTATATCCTAGATGAAGTCATATTAAATAAATTAAATTTTTGCATGAGAACGCGTTAACGTAGAGGGCTGAAATTTTGTTCACAGCGTTATCAAAAAAAGAAAGCAAATAGTAATTACAATTTACATACAATACAATTTTTCTCTTTAAAGAAGAAATGTGTCATATTTAATATCTAATATTTCTTCCAGTATTAACAATCTTACCTCTTTCTTTCAAAGTAGAATACAAAATATTCCACAATAGACCAACGGGAAACAAAGCATACGTACACCACATTGGCGTAGACTTATTACTGTGCATTAAATTTAACATAGTATAGCATAGTGACAGTAGACCACAATCAATCAAAATCAAACGTAAATATGTAGTCGCTAGGCTGTGATAATCGTAAGTACATGTGATATTAATAAAGCATATTATGTACTCGAAATGTTCTTCCTCAGTATAAAATCCCTTAATTTGATTAAACTATTGTCCCTCAACCGAACTTTGAAAGAGAAATCCCTTAAAAAAAGGGATTAATCTTTCGATCTGGGAACACTGGTTGGTACAAAAACTTAACGCTCCTTCCCTCATTCTACCCCTTTAAAGAACATCTTCTGCCTTACTTCCACATTCGTAACCCCCCCTCCCCCTGGTGGTAATAAATTTGGTATGTTCTGTTATCTAAATAAGACTCCGCCCATTTTAAATATGTTGGGGAAAACTCATACTTTTCCATTTTAAACAATATCACGGAGTGAGATAATTTCGAAGGCTTTACTAAAGTCTGTATAAACGCAATCTATCTGAGAGCCCTTTCCAAGTCAGCTAATGGTATCAGAGACAAACTCCAATAAGTTGGTGGTTGTAGACCTGCCCGAAATAAATCCATGATAGTTTGAAGAGAGCAAATTCTTACAGGAAGTTATTAGTTGACAGTAAATAATAGATTCGAATAATTTGCCGGAAACAACCACTATCAAGCGATTTTTGGAAAATATTTCTCAGCGGAGCTGCCAGAAAGAGACAACAAGACTGAAAAAAACTGAAGGAATCCCATCAGGACCCGCTGTGATGTTATTTGGGAGACCATTAATATGATCAAGTGATCTTGTGCAAATGAAGGTATAGTGAACGAAACGTCAACCAAAACCCTCGGGAATACTTCCTAAGCCATGAAACAGAAATCTATAGGTGTTCGTTGGAGTCTGCTCTCTAAAATAAAAATGATCTTTATTGAAACTTATGGAAAAACGCCAAGCATTGAGTTTTTACACGGAAAAAAAAGATTTTCTAAACTACTAGAAATAAATTACTTGCTTTCAGAAATAGGCCAATTTAGAAGGTATATCTTAATATTTTCTCAAATCGAACAATCCAAGTATATAAATTCTTGTTGTCAGGAATAAATTCTTGGTACTAGTAAGTACATATTTCTTGATTTTACACACCCTAACTTATTCTGAGAAAAACCTCTACTCTATGCGATTATTAGAAAAAATACACGTCATTATCGATAGCTCTCTTAATATTCTTAAATTAGTCTTAATTTTCTTAAGTTAAGTATTAAATAGATTTTTAGAATAATAACTTTTTGCAACTTTCCTATATTGATGATACTTTTCTTGTTTCCAGAAGTTTAAGCTTAAAAACAAGTGATGCATTTCTTAAAAGAATAACAAATGCTCTTGAATTTTGAACACGAAAAGGAATTCTGATGAAAATCAAGAAGTTCGGGTGTATTTTTCTAAACTCTAGAAATCATTTCTTAATTCTAGTAAAAATTTTGCTCTTGCGAAAAAACTCTAGTGCGTGTTTCTCAAATAAAGGAATTGGTTCTTAATAGTAGTAATACCATTGTACACATTCGAAGAAGTCGAGTGCGTAATTCTAAAATACAGAAAGTATTTTTTAAAACTAGTAATTTGATTAGTTCTGTGACTATTCTAAACCAACTAGAGATGGTAGAAGAACTTTGTGTGATTTTACTGTTATTTCAGATTCCAATCGGTATCGGAAGTGTTGTCTGTTTCTGATCTTCAGATAGTGAAGTTTACATGGACTGTGCTTATAGTGAATTATAAAAAGTGAGTTCTAAAGATAATTAATCTTTACGTGAGGTGATTTGAATCCTAAAATTTTACATGCTCTGAAAATTTAGTGAAGTGATTATTTAAATAGAAAAAGCAAATAAAAGGTTTTTACTGAGAATTAAATAAATTTCTCAATGAAAATATATCAGTGGTGGTTGCATTGATTTACATCATAAATATAGATTTTTGTTGGTAGGTGCTTTGATTAATTTGCATTTATTAAGTACTATCCGTATCCCTGAAATTTTAATTTATTTACAAAATATTTCTAATGTTTCGTGTTATCTGCAATCAATAAATTTTATTGTGCCTGGAAGCTGTTCGGAGTCATATCTATTACAATGCCGTATACTTTACGGTATCATAGAACAGTTATGGCTTTATTATATATTGAATGTCATTCTCAGATTAAAGTGTAGTTAATATTTACGATTATACCTTGATTCCAAGCACAAGCGCAGTTGAATTTTTTTTTAAATCTATTTTTTTATTTTTTTTACGAGAAAAGAAAAAAGAAAATGACTGAAGAGCAAACATTTTTTCAAAGCCCGAATTTATATTATGAATCGCAAATTCAAGAAAATACAATTCCTCCAACAAATTCTGTTATAAATGAGAAATTGTACAACCTTTTGGTGGAATGGGGAATGGAAAACGAAATAAATTTGTTTTCTAGTAAGATTTTTTGTTGTTTTCATAAGCTAAGATAACTTAAACCTTCTAGCTTTTTCAGTTGACTACGAAACCTTAAAATATCTAGTTCCACAAGATTTGAAAAAGATCTTCCCCTATAATTTGAAATTACTTTCAAAAGCTAGATATCACTCATTAAAATGGCAGAAAGAGAATATAGTAATACTTTTATTGTACTTTAAAAAATTTATATTATTAAATTTCATAATTAGTGCTGTGATATTCTCAATTTTACATCGTGTGGCTTATTTAAAAAAAGCCATTCTTGTACTCCAATTGCAAGTACATCTTCATTACCAGAGGAGTCTTCTGTGCCAAACTCAGCATTAACTTCACTGCCATTTATGGGTTTTGTATGTATAATTCAAATGAAGTTCTCAATACGATGAACCAAGATTGTAAACATTTATAGGATATCCATGAATATTTGTCATCCCGTGATGGTCGAGCAAAAATAAAAATATATACAGATAACCAAGAAAGCCTTACATCTTTTGGGGAGAGAAAAACTAGTTGACGACATAGTTAAGCTGTATACATCTAACAATTGCTTTATGAAAGATGCAGATTACTTCAAAATAATTGATCAAATTGTTGCGAGATTTCCAAATGAAAGAAAGGTATATATAAGTGGTATTATTAACACATTCAGAAGTCGCCATGTTTAATATTTTCAGGACTTTTATTTTCAAATATCAAACGAAACAGGACAGGGAAGGCTTTATCATAAATACAAAAATACGGCATCAAATCTCAGAAGGGTCGGCTTGTTTCCGTTGGAGAAAGCAAAAATCACCTGAACCAAGCAACGTGTTAGTGATTGCTGATAAGCAATATGAGTCTGCAAAAGAGTGGCTTAAATTCTATGAAAGACCGTGGGAAGCTGTTGAAATAAAGTGGAAGCAAACGTCAAAGTTAAGAGTGCATTCATTTAAACTACCGGAGTTAACACTCACATCAATCTTAGAAGCCTGGCCAGCATACACAAAGTCATTTGGCGATATATTGGTAAGATTCATGTTGAACTTGACACAATTATTCTATAATAAATACTATTAAGCAATATTTTAGAAAACTCGGTTGACACAAATTTGTTACCATGCTGATTAAATCACAAATACTTGTATCAGGGCTATTTTGATAAAGTGCAGTACACCGTACTGCACTGGAGGTTACAATTTAAATTGTATTAAAAGTGATTAGAGGTAGCATGATTTTTTAAATATAAAAAAATTGATAAAATTTATATCTGAAATTCTACAAACGTATACCTTTAATCCAAAAATTTCCATGTTTTATTTTGATGACTTACAAGGATTTAACTAAGGCAAATTTAATTATTTTTTGATATTTTGAACACTTTTCACTTTTGTTAAGTACATACTTATAAAAAATTTGATTTCACAATCTCCAGTGCAGTGTATCGCATAGAATCAAAACAACACAGCTTATACTACCATAGTTTTTTTTTAAATTCAACTGATTTAATTTTTTTATAATAACTTTCCATCTTAACAGGTCGACATTGACTACGAGGAAAACTTTTCAAATCCGCATGGTTTACTTAAAGGATGATTCATTTGTCAAAATATTAATCCCGTTAATTCATAAAAAATTAAACAATGAATTTCAATCGGTAGTAGCTGATTGTACAGGTACAATTGTGTAAATTTCATTAAAATAAAAATTCTAAGTACACATATTTGACTAGATATAAACCGAAGAGATTTAAATATATTTAATGCTCTTCATCACTTTATGGTTCCTACTGGGCAAACAAAAGGAAAGGACAGAAAAGTTTGGAAATATAGTATACAGGACAGTCAAGCAGCATTCATATTCAAAGTTAAGACAGTTGCCGACTTAGAAAATGCAATTAGGAACCGTAAGAAGAAATATTTAGAATTTCCTGCAATAAAATGTCAACCATATATACTTATTATTGATCCTGGGGATGGTGAAATTTTAAATGCTTATGCAGTGTACGATGACTATAAATTAATGTTTGACAGTATTGTGCATGCAATATCTTGTGCTTATAAACTACTTTATATTTTAGACTTAAGATTCCAGGAGGAATGTAAATTTATCTGAGAATTCTTGCAGATTTATTTTTTTTAAAAATGATACTACAGTATCTCCCACTGAATGTGGTTTCCTAAGTACTATTAAATCTTGAATTATTTTCTGACATTTCTATACAGTTCATTTAATATTTCTGAAAGTCCAATATGAATTCCTCTATATCAATTATTCACTCACTATAAGTTTAATCACAATCTTTATATGTCCTTACGAAAAATGTCCTCAATCATTTTCCTCTTTTTGTTCTTTTAAAAAACATTGTAAAAATTCGCACAGGGAAAATGATACCGTGCAAGAAAAAGGATATAATTTGGAAAATGAAATTCCTTGCAATGATAATAAAAATATGTTGCAATTAGCAGAGCAAGCTGAAAGTTATTATTATAGTACAACCGAAGGTGGAAGTCAATGCTTCGATTGGAAAACGAAAATTACAAACGAATGTTTGAAAGTAGTATTGAAACTTAGTAGTAACAGTCGATTTACTTCTGTAATCAACGATCTTATTTTAAGCTTCATACCAATTGATTCAAGATGTTATCTAGAATCCATTTTAAATTTTTGCTCCAAATCATTTACACAAATGGATACAGAGTATAAGTTGATAAAGCTGTTGTGTGAAAAAAATGTAATGAGGTCTCCTGAAAACTTTTGTCGTATTTAGCTCAATCAGTGAGACAATGAAAAAAGGTATTCCTGTCTTAAACAAAGTTGAATCAACTGGTACGATCCTTGATATTGAATTTCAAATGAAATCATTTTTTGAAGTTCCAAATATGCTAGATGAAACTATAGGTTTTATGAAAAAACTTCATGAAAATAGAATTTCAATTACTAATTTCGTTCAAGGCAGTTTGTGGACGAATAAGGAAAAAAAATTTAATGGTGAAATTGTTATACCTTTTTTTCTTTACAATGACGACTTTGAAATCAACGATCCTATAGGTAATCACTCCGGTACGCAAAGTATATCTGCGTTTTACTACAGTTTTCCTTCGATCCCTAATTTCTACAAAAATTCCCAATTAACAAATATTTTTCCTGCTATGTTCATAAAATCGAAATTTCTTAAAAAATTTGGAAACGAATGTGTTCTACACAAGTTTATAGATGTAATTAAAAAATTAGAAAGAGGCGGAATAGTAATAAATACGTCGTCAGGTTCAAAAAAAGTACATTTTGTATTAGGACTTGTAATCGGAGATAACCTAGCACTGAATTCTATTTTAGGATTTTCTAAAAGTTTTTCACATAATTATTTCTGCAGATTTTGTTAACTTTGAAAGCAGGAAACAAAATTAACAATTTCTGAACGCCAGATTAATTTGAGAAATATTACAAATTATAATAATAATGTCGTTAACAATGATTACTCCACCACGGGAATATCAGAAAATTCAACATTTAACACAATCGATTCCTTCCATGTAACCGAAAATTATTCTGTAGATCTGATGCACGATCTATTTGAAGGAGTCGTGAAATACGGCATTTTAAATTCTATATTGCATTTTATTGAAAAAAGTTACTTCTCACTAAATGATTTAAATTTTCGTATGAAAAACTTTCACTATGGTGAAATAGATATTCGCAATAAATGTGAGCCTATTAAGCCACAATATTTGAAAGCGAAAAAGCTTCATTTTTCCGCACATGAAACAATGACATTTTTAAATTACTTCTCAATATTTATGGGTGATTATGTAACCGACAAAGACACAGTTTGGTATTACGTTCTTCTTTTAGAAGAGTTAGTGCAAATGTTATTTGCTGATTCATTTGATCACGAAGCCATTGAAAAACTAAAAGGGAAAATCGGGGAACACAATTCCTTATATATTTCTTTATTTAAAGACGATTTGAAGCCAAAACACCACATCCTGACGCACTATTGCTCAATTATTTCTCAATCAGGACCACCACGATTTTATTGGTGCATGAGATTTGAATCCAAACATAAAGAAATGAAAAACTAAACTCATGCAACATCTTCACGTCGCAATGTGTCCTATTCCTTAGCAAAAAAAAATGCATTGAAGTACAGCTATTATTTATATACAGCGAATAATAGCAATTTGAGCGAATTAAAACTAGATAACCAAGGCAAATTGGTAAATATAAAAATAAAAAAAAAACTATGAAAACATTAAATTTCCATTTGATATTGAAGGTACATTAATTTTTCAAAATGGCCATTTAAATTTTAAGGGTATAGACTATAAAAAGGGATTTTATATATTAAATTCCCAAAAACTTTTTAAAATTGAGGACATTTTAGTAACAGGACAGAACGATAATGAAAAAAAAGCATTCCTTATATTGCAAATGATAGAAATAAGTCACTTTGACTGACATTTTAATTATTTTTTTACTGGATCAGAAACTTATATATATAAATATTTAGAATTGATAGAAAATGATACAAAAATCCTAAAACCATTTACTTTAAATACATTGCCTGATGGCAGACAAGTTTTCAAACAAAGAATTATTTGAATGAAAACCATCATCCTCTTCCGAAAAACTGAATCCACCTTAGCATAAGATTAGGCGACAGTTATTATTGTTATTATTAAGTTGAAAATGAATGATTTTCTTTAAATACAATAATTTTAGTTTTCTAATAATCTTGGTGGTTCAAACTTTTCAGCACAAATCGTAATCATTTTTTTCTCTATATACTAGTCTTTCTATAATTAAAATTAAAAAAAAAAACATTATATGTATATAACATTGAATTTTGAACTATTAAAAAAGGATGCATTTATTGTTAAATAAAACTACTATTGCTTTCTTTATTTATACCTTAATTCCTGTATTTCCCTAGTGTCTTTCTAAAACTGTTTGTTACTTGTTTTTAAAGTTATCGACTTCACATTTTTAATGGAAGAATATTTGCAAAATGCATTATTGAATGTTCCCAGTCGCCCATCCAGTTTCTAGAATGTGGAAAATATTTTCTAAAATATGCATTACATCTTTCTCAATTCAAGAAATTTTTAACACAAAAAATTTCTTTTATTAAGAATTCTCTTCTCGAATTAAAACAGTTTATCAATAAAATCTTTCTTATTAGTAACTTTTGATTTCTGAACTGAAGAACTCGTGTTTTCTAGTAAAAAGAGAAAGTTTCTCATTTTTAGTAAGTTGATAATTTCTTATTCTAAGTGACATTGAATTAGTTTGAGAAAATATTCACTTGGACGAGAATCGTTCTTTATTCACTTGATTTGGTATTCTATTTTCTTGGAATTTAGAAAATTTTTCTTTCCGTGTATATGCTATGGAGACTACTATCCATACAAGAAAATATTCTTCTAGTAATTTAAAGCTTGGTTCCTAACTTTCCCAAAGGCTACACTTAATATATCTACATTAATTAAAAAAAAATAAAAGAGTTTTGATTACAAAGTAACCTTACCATTTTACGCTCAATAACTATCAGCTGAGGGATAATTGCATGCGTGTATATGCGGCCGCAGTCCGAATCTGAAGAAAGAAAGCTTAAGATTACCAGAACTCCATTTTTCTGTATGAATTCTAATTTAGGACGGAAGAGCTATTCAAATCAAACTTTTGTCAGTTTTACATAAGAACACTGCAAATATTTTCGAATTTTAGGACTCCGTTGGGGCCCTCATGTGATAGTAAGGTAGTCTGATTCTGAAGCAAACATCTTACAAATTTCAGACCAATCATCACTAGCAGAATGTCTGTATCTCATGGTATTGGGATAGTTGTTCGGTTTTTTCTTCATATATTCATAGATTTCAATAAGGTAACATCTCCGTCACAAGTGCTATCTTGTCGATATTGTCCTCGGATGGGATATACAATTTTCCAACGTGACGTCTAAGCAAAATGTGCCTGTACTTAAGCCTTCCAAATTGCTCTGAAATATCTTCGATGTTAGGTCGCATATACCGGAAATTTTTATTACTCGGCCTCTTTAAAGTTAAGCCACCCTGGACCACGGTCTGTAAAACTTTCTACACAAAACGTTATCCCGATTTAATCCATCTGGCTCACTCTGGCGTAATATAAAACGAACTATATATTCGATATTCCGCATTTTGTGGCACTGGATTAATTGTAAATTATATCTGCCGTCCGACCACCATAAACCGTTTTACGTGTTATATAAAAAATCCTCAATTACATATTTTGAAAGTTTCCTGACACTAAATTGAAAATGATGGAAGAATCTGTCTTTTATTTTATTATATACAGATGTAAGAAAAAAACAAAAAGTTAAGGTGATCCGGGTATTTAGCAGAGAGTATCGATAAAAATGGATAATTAGTGTATTGTTCATCTCGGTCGAATTTGTATGTAGCTTTTAAGGGCATTTTCTTTGTTGACCATTGAACATCAACATGAATACTAATTAAGTACCAAATGCAACAATGTTGCACCATTGTTGCATGCATGTCTATCGCCCTAGCGAATAACTAAGGTAAAAACCTTATGACGAGTAAACGAAACATTAATGTGGCGTGAAAATTTTGTTAAGAAGGAACTGATAATTTACAGGTAATTAATAATGTATGCAATAAAAATACCCCAAAAGGTCTCCATGCAGCAGTAAAAATCCTTTGAATTTGTACAAGGGATTGATATTAAAAAATTTCCTGGACTCGTGGTATCTACATACTGCTATTCTTTCGAATGCAAAAATGGCACTTTCAAATTTATAGTTTTATATAAACGTTTTCATTCTATTTTATTTTACTAAAGATTCTAGTTTCGCGAGAGCGCTATTTGAAGCTGCAGGAGTATCAAAATAAAGCAGGCAGTTCGGTCAGACAATCTTGTCATAGACCAGAAATATAAAATATACATAGAAGAGAATAGAAGACCATTTATTAAAAAACTTCAGCTTTCGCTACGTCACAAACGTTAGGAACATCGAGTTTGAAATACATAACAGTATTATATCGAATGAGAACAAAAACTTAGAAACACAACAAAAGTGCAGCAAACAAACTTATTGCAGTAGAAATTATCAAGTAATAGAGGTAATAACCAGATGACAAAATCAGATTACATAAAGTAAGATTAAAGTATACAATGATTACAGCAACTAAATAATGTATAACAACGTTAAATACAAAGGTATTAAATAATAGATTATATAGAGCTATAAGTTGTTGCCCTAAAACGAGCGTGAAATGATCGTATTGGAAATTGGAAGAGACGTCCGCAGACTGCCTGTATATAGGTATATGCTTTCCTGTGTCTGGTTGAGACACGCAGAATAAAGTTGGCTCGTTTAAGTTTCAGGGCTAGGTGTAGAAGTCCAATCTCATCGTGTCCAAATCTTCGTTAACAAAAACTCTTGCATCAGAGCTGCCGGGAATAATGGAGTTAAGTGTAATTCGTTATGAACGAAGTTGCTTGATGTAAGCCTGAAAGAACGCGGCACAGTCTTCTTGCTTGAAGAAACGAATAAAGCCTTTAGGTTTCCTGAGTTGGGATTGTAAGAAGGATGGGGGGCGTCTGAACGGCTCCGCCTTCTCAATGGTTTGATGGTAGCTCTGGTGAAGACTCACACTGGTGCATAAAGCTGGCAGCAGATGCTCACAAGTGCTAAAACTAGCTTCAGGAATATTACTGAGAATTAATGTGCGCCTCTTGGTACTAATCCCAGAGTAAGATTTGAGTATTTCAACGTCTTTACTAATCCTCAAGATGGCGTACGATTTGATGTGATCAAGATCTTTGCTAAGCTTCACGTTTTCAGAGTGGAGGGAAAGGATACCATTGGAGAGCGAATCAATCTTTGTATTGAGCTCGACAAGTGATGCCTGTGAGAAAACACCAGTCTTGCTATTCTTGCCTGGGACAACCGAGGCCACACAGTCACAATTTCTGTGAGATTTAGCCGGATTAAGGCAGACCGTGCAAATCGAGTTGACACTCTTGTTTTGATAAGCAGTTAAGTAATCTACCACAGAGATATTGACACAGACCGAGGGAAACATGCGCGAACAAGGATCACAGGTTATCCAGGCGACAGTCTTCTCATTGCCAACCTAAATCGGATCGAATTCAGCGCATACACCACAATAAAATCACTAAGGCTGGGGGCAGCCTTGTCTTTAGTCTTAAGTAAATTTTTTCGTTTTAGAATAACTTTTTCTTATATTGTTTAGTAGTTTCGTTGGATAATGTCTGTTCTTTATTATTTTTTTTCGCCAACAAACATTTATCTTCTTCTAGTGATGATTCTAAAGCAACTAATTCATGATCATCTGTCGGGACCTCTTCCTCGGATATTGTTTCATTTTCAAGAAGAGCTGTTTGTAACCACTCTTGTAATTTACCTTTATTCCCGACTGTGAATAAGCCACGAAGTTTTAACTCCCTCCTTAGGTCAACAACCTTCATTTTCAAATTGCCAACATAATTTTGAAGAACAGATTAGTGTTTTGTTGTACAAACGTAAAACTAATATTATACAAATATGTTCTTGCTAAAGTTTTCTTGACAGAATTTTAGCAAAAGCAGACAATTAATTAAATTAAAAAAGAGATAAGAGAAAAAAACCTCAATGAAATTAATTTAACAGAATCAAAAATTTTCACGACTTGACAGTTGTCAAAACCAAATCGGGGTAAAACTTATTGGAAACGCTGTCTATTTTTGACCTGATCACATTCATAAGTTTATCCTTAAAACTATGCTGAAAGTTGCTAGAGTTCCAGAAAACTTATACATGGACATATGACCGAAAGATAAGAGAACGAGTTTTAAAAGTCCGATACTTGTACATGCTTGTGTGAGTCGAAATATATACCTAAATTCTTAATATAATTTAAATTAATACAAATAAATCTATTATTATATGTATATCTATTAGGATATTAATTAACTGACCTAATAAAATTATATTAAAATATTTATCGTTTTCTTTTTTTGTATAAATTCTAATGTCCAAGACTCGTTTGTCTCAGATACTCTTAAATTTGACTTTTTACTACGTAAAATCATGAATGGGCTTCTACAAGGCTAGTATCAGTGACTTAAATGCATTCTTAAAACCGCAAGAATGCGGCACTAAATTAGCATAAAGCAGAATCGCCGATTCATCGCCTGAGCCACTACCGGTTATTGTATAAAAAATGTATTATATATTCAATAAACAGTTTATGAACAAACAAACAACTTCTTTCGGTCTTGGATCAAAATTCTAACAGACCCTTACGATTGATCCACTATTCACTCACAGTAACGGTATGGTTCAACGCTATTGTACAAATAGGACAGATCTAGGGAAGAGGACCAGGTAGGACCAGTGGCGGCATAAATCAATGCTATTTCAAAATATTTTTGATCGAGAACGGACCAGGATCACTCAACAAAGCGGCTATGTGTCATGCGGGATCAAGTACGGACCAGGATCCGAAGATTAATAAGCAATCAATGGGGAATGCCTTAATTATTCCCTGTAACACCGTGAAAATTCGAGAGCACTCCCGTTTTACTCCATTCGCACTATTTGTATTAATCTACTTACCACTGGCGCATGGTATGATGGGGGCGAACTGAATCCCCTCACGGAAGGTCAGTTTTTTTTAACATAATTTACAAATTATGTAAGTATAAAATGTAACCTGTATATTATTAAAAGTTCGATAAAATACTATAAAACCTTTAAGTATAAAATAGCAGTTATTAAGTGCAGGACGCGACTTTAGAGCCGTATTTACTGCTAGTGCTACTATACTACTATATTTACGTTCACACATTCATTCAGTAAAGTAAAATTTTCATAACATTTAATTCATACACAATAAACACACATTGAATTATGGTAATAATACTAAACTGTACTGTTCTATTACCCTCTTTTAGATTTTATTAGATATATTCTCCATTTTTTCATGTTTGCTAATTCACCTAATTGATTCATTCCTTCGCTGTCACTAAATGTGACGAGATTTCTTTTCTAAATTTCCTTATATCTCTGGTTTTATCTCAACAAGATCCCTCGGTTATGTCTGCGCTATTTCGGAGTATGTACATCTTTACCATTTCTTTCAAAAAGCTCTTTGCACCATATGATCCTGAGTTTATCGTGGTTTGTCGCCTCACCGTCGCTGCCTAACCCTAACCATCAGCTGTTTTCTTTTATTTCCACTCATTTTATAGAAATGTTCCGGAAATGCGAATCGAATACTTTTACATGTATTTCATATTTTATATCAACTGAATTAACCGATAACGTAATTTATAACCTACTTTTCAAAATGATGTTCTAATCAGACAATTTATGACCTAATTACATATTACCTAATTCATTACATTTAAATGCTGGTACAGAAAAATGGGTTGGACATTCCCGCATAATATTAAAAGTTACTTCGATTTTTGCATGTTCATCCGTCCGTCCGTCTTGTTGTCTGTCCGTCCGACCGCCCGTCAGTACTCACGATAACTCGAGAACGCTTGTACTTAGAGAGGTGAAGTTTTGCATACTGGATCTAGGAAAAAAAGTAAATTTAAGTTCGAAATTGGGACCAATCGGACAACTCCTTCGTAGGGTTGCAATACAAAAATTTAGTTTGTCACTACTAATTTGGGCACCACCTGGAGAACGCGTGGACATATAGAGATCAAATTTAGTACGCCGTGTTCTCATAGCAATTGTAAATAAAATATCAAAAATTGACTAAATCGGGAAGGCCCTTCTTTGTGTTGCCATACAAAACTATGGACACTGACTGAAGGCGCGTTGATGCACAGCACTGATATTTTGTACAAAGCGTTTTCATAAAAATAATTAATAAAATTTCAAAAATGAACCGAGTCCGCCAACCCCTTTTGGTGTTGCGATACAAAACATTGGGGATTTGCTTTATTTAACTTTTATTTTCATCTACTAGGGTATTATGTTATTGGTCTTATAGCCCAGTTCGTAGAGGTTTTTGCCCTACAAAAGGTGGGGTAGTTATGATTTTTATATATGTTATTCAGTTCCGGGCCCCGATGAAAACTTCAAGTTTAGACCTTGGAGAGGGGGGAGGGGGGTGCCCGCGTGGTCCGCCATGTTGGATTAAAGATACCAAAAATCGAATTTTTCAAAATAATTCCTCATTCCTCAACGGTTGACCCTACGACAAAAATGTAAATATGTAAATTTTAAAAAGATTAAATTCCCTAAATTTTGTGTATAAACACTTTTTTTGTAAGTCTGATGTGTAACGAGTTACAGCGGCGGAAACGTGAACATTCTTCCAAAAAATGTATACATGTAGTACCATTTATTCAGGGTTTTTCATCCATGCTGGTCCATAGGATAGGAGGGGATCATAGTCACCTAGTCATGCAAAAAATTGTACTGCAGATGGGGCCGGCATTCTAACCATTACAGAGTTACAGGGTGATTAAGAAAATTTGCTAGTCTTTCACAAAATACCCTGTATTTTAAAAAGTACTGAATGTACGGTCACTTATAGAGCTCATTGTATTCAGAACTTCATGGCTTTTGCCACGACTGCTCGACCATCTATACGTACTTCTCTCACTTCAGGAGTTATGGTTGTCTAAACTAAATATAATTTGATCCCTTAGTTACTGAGAACACGCCATTTTAAATTTAAACAACAGTATCGTCTAATTCGGTATGACCTGACTAGGTTATGAGCTAATAACTCTTTAACAGCTACAGTGACCACATAGATATAATAGGTCAAATTAAAGAGAAGAGTTTACAGCTTTTATAAAAACAATTATGTTAACCACCTTTTTGCAAATAAAAAAAAATCTCAAAGTAAAAAAGAGGTAAGAAAGTCCGAAATTCTTATTTTAGACCAGCATAACTGCTCAGGTGAGGGGAGTACCGAGCTCGTTGGATATGCCATGAAGCTCTGTATACAATGAGCTCTCTAAGTGACCGTACACTCAGTACTCATCTCGGAACAGTTATACGCGTTTTCGGTTTCCAACTCCTAAAGTTAGACCTTGGTCTACGAAGAGACTGTACTTTATCGTCGCAACGGTCAATCGACCGATCATAAGTGCAGATTTTTTGAAAAATTCAATTTGCTAGTGGACTTAAAACAGTGTCGACTGCTAGATAAGATAACTTCCTTGAAAGTACATACCATAACATATCCAAATAACACCCCGACTCCAAAACGTTTTCAGGTCAATAGTGACTACGATGAAGTAATTAAAAATTTTCCAAACGGGGCAGTTTTACAGCAGCCTTTTTATCCAAATAGCACCAACCAGCAGAAACTCGATATTCTACATTCGATCGAGAGTCAATTGCTATTTATCTGGCAATCAAACACTTTAGGCATTTCATAGAAGGTCGAGAAGTAATGGTATTTACCGACCATAAACCATTGACATCGACAATAACTTCGAAAACTGATCACAGTCCCCGACAAATACGTCACCTAGAATTTATTGAATAATTTACAACTGATATCCGCCACAAATCAGGGAAAGAGAATGTAGTGTCCAACTTCCTGTCGCCCCGAGGATGGAAAGCTGTAGCTTGCAATTCACAGGCATCGACATACAAAGTTTAGCTCCACTACAAGAAAACGACATAGAATTAAAACAGTTACTCTCAGTACCTAATACTTCGAAATGGAAACTGAAGCTGGTAGGAATACCTGAAATCTATTGTCAAATATGGTGTGAAGTCTGCCAACACATAAACCGACTCTACATCCCGCGAGAGCTAAGAAAACCCATTTTCGATAAACTACACAGTTTGTCTCAACCTGGAATACGGGCCAGTATAAAGCAATGGACTTCCAGATACTTTTGCTCTGGAATTAATAGCGATGCCGGAATGTGGGACAAAGTCTGAATAAGTTGTCAAAAGTCCAAAGTCTACAGACGCATTAAAACTCCAATAGAGACCTACAACATACCAATAGGAAGATTTAACCATATTAATATGGATTTAGTGGGACCACTACCTCCGTCTAATGGAAACCGTTTTATTTTAACCGTGATTGATCGGTTTAGTAGGTGGCGGGAAGTTTATCTATTAAGAACAAGTACTGCGACTGAAGTAGCAAGAACATTCGTTTTCGAATATATAGCTAGAATCGGTAGTCCCCTAGAAATAACCACAGACCAAGCCGTGCAATTTGAGTCAAATCTGTTCTCGGAGTTCACCAACCTATTAGGTTCGCATAGAATCCGTACCACAAGTTACCATCCTCAAAGTAATAGCATGATAGAAATTAGCCGCAGGCAGTTGAAAGACTCTCTGAAAGCACTCGGTAATATCGCGAATTGAAGTGAGGAATTCTCATTGGTACTTCTAGGAATGCAATCTTCAATAAAGGAAGATCAGATTGCATCACCAGCCGAATTAGTGTATGGTCAAGCTCTTAGAGCACCCGGCGAATTTGTCGTGCAAATAACGAACAAAACAGATTCAGATCTTACAAACTTAGTTAACACCCTGAGAAATCAAATGAGAAATCTAACTTTTAAATGTCCGCGTACCCCTAAAAATGCGTATACCTACATTCCAGATAGTGTAAATAAATGCGAATACGTATTCGTCCGAGCTGATAGAGTTAAAGTCGGACTAGAACAACTATATCAACGTCCATTTAAAGTAGTAAGACGCTTCCGTAAACACTTTGTTTTAAATATAAATGACAAAAACCAATCGATATCTATCCACCGACTTAATCCTGCTTATAGCATAGATGCAACTGAAGATTCGGCCGAACCACGTCGTTGACTAATTGGGGTTCACAGAAAATAATTAGCCTCATTCATTTTTGTTTTTCGATCTTTATCGGAGGGGGTAATGTAATGACAATAAAATATTCAAAAGGTCGAGCTTTAAATAAATTCAAATTTCGCGCGATTCAAATAAACTTCTGTAACCAGTTTACCTTGGGTGGACAGTAGGTAGCACCTCTTGGCCGTTACAAGGTCTACACGAGCTAGCCGGGCAGGTGGAAGCTGAAAGAAACCCGACGCGGACCAGCACCAATTGCCGGCTCGAGCTCAGGGAACCCATCAAGTGGAACCCATCTCAACCCTGAGCTCGAGCTGGCAATTGGTGCAGCTTCAGATCGGATTCAATACGGTCATAGATTATGGACAAGGCATGCTTAGTTCTCTTTCTCCTGATCTAACGGTTAATTCACAATTGCGCTTTATTTATTTCTTTTTTCGATTTTAGTCTTGAGTACATAAGTTCTTAGATAATTAAACAGTGACATCGGTGAATAAGGCTCATTGGTATTGTTAACTCAACTTGAAATTTAAAGATTGTTTTTTTTTCGCATCGTCTTTTCTTAGATTAAAACAACGATAGAATTCCCCCACATATTAATAAGTTGCTCTTAATCTATAGGAAATTAGGATAGCTTTAGTGGTTAGTGAAATTGTGTTGTTTCTTCTCTCTGCACCACTCTCTGACGTTCCTTCTTCCTGAGTTCTTGATTACTCCGTTATCCAAATGAACCCCTCCTTGTTAAGTGATGACGAGAGGGCCATTGAGTTCAAGGTGAGGGAACTAGATGCAGATAATGTGTCTGCCTTGAACACTCTAAAGGAACAAATCAACTGGGAAGTTATTTTTCCCAAGAGAAGACCATCTAAATTACACGATGCCCGACAGCTTGTACGTGACTTAGACACGTGTAAGGGTAAGGTAGCCGAATTAGCCGAGCAAATTAAATCATTCGGCGATGATATTTCCTATGAGTTGTACCAAATTTTTAAGGCAAAGCTCTGTCACTATTCTTGTCGTTTAGAACAACTGATCAACTCCTCCCTCACATACGCTGACCAAGCCCGCGAGGAACTCCATAGGCTTAGTCAAGCAATTTGAAAATTTGCTAGAATACAAACCCCGAAAATACCATCTCTCGAACAAGGACTTACAATTCAGGTCCCGCAACCAGGTCCCTCAAGTACTCTGAATATCCAAACACACAAAGCTAAAGACCCCGTAAGCCTTTTAACAACCTTCACTGGACGCAGGATTAGTTTTTTTGATTCGGCACAGTCTTCTATGGGGCAATTAGAGGCCCTTTCAAACATTTCGATGGTACGACAACCAGCTTCAAATTACATAGAATATTCCGATTCAACCCCCACCAAGCTTCCAATAGAAGTCCATTTGGAACAAATTATCACCCCGACATGAGGTCCACCTCTGTCACTGGGAATACTCAACTACCCATTCCTTCTTCTTCTTTCGAAACATATAGGGGAGCTGCAAAGGTGCCTAAATGGAACATCTCGTTTAGTGGCTATGGCGATAATGATGATGTCAAGGACTTCGTGTTCAGAATGGAGGCATTAGCTTCAAACGACCTTTATCCTAATGGAAGATTATTTAATGCCATCCTCAATTTTTTTAAAGGTACTGCTGAAGCGTGGTACTGGCTGCAGCGTCGAAAACACCCGAACTCATCTTGGGATGAATTCAAGGCTGCTTTAACAGGTCGATTCGGAAGTTACACACCGGAGAGCAATTGACTCTCGAAAACAAGCTCCAAAGGAATCTTTTATTAATTTCCTCTTGGAAATGGAACGCTTAAATGGGCGTCTTCCTCTCCTTTTCTCGAAAAGGAGCTTATGGAAATCATAAGAGACAATTTGGATCCCGCAATACAAAGTGCTACTGTTACAACTTCTTTCCGCCATACTGAAGAACTTCGTGTAACATGTCAGATATTGGAAAAACTCTTGAAATTCTCCGAGCATGATCCGAGCTACCTAACATTGACCTCTCGAGCCAAACATCCTTCTTCGGTCCACGCTTTAGAGCCGGAAGACTTTCCTACTGAGGATCGGAGTTATGATGAGTGAGCGTAAAATATCTGTAGATAAGGCAAGTTATCAGCAGATTATATGCTGGAATTGTCGCGACATCGGACACCGATACCAAGAACAATCACAAGGTAAAGGTTACCTCGGTGTCTTCTGGTACGGATGTGGTCGCCCAGGTTTCCTTAAGCCGAACTGCCCGACATGTCTCCGCTTACCGGAAAACCATCGGACGAGCGCAATGAAATCTCGCATCATGCGCTCGGCTCGAATTCATTTAAGCCCCAGTACCTCAACGGAGGAAGCACCGACCAATACAGAACCAAGTCTTCATCGGTAGAAGCTCTTTATACTAGCCAACTCTGTAATGGTGGTTACCCAGCTCTTTGACACTCGAGGTTATCCGTCAAGATCACGAGTCCTCCACGGCAGCTCAGGGTGGTATACGAAAAACTATAAAACTATAGAGCGCCTTCGGCACTACTTCTTCTGGCCGAGGATGCGGCAGGAAGTACGACAATATGTTCTCACATGCGATATATGTAAGCAGACTAAAGCCACAAATCAGATCCAAAGACCTTTAATGGGTAAATCATTCGAAGTAGTACGCCCATGGCAAAGAATATACATAGAGTATATTGGCCCACTTCCTCGATCCAAACGAGGAAATACAGTGATACTGGTTCTTGTGGACCAATTTTCAAAATTTCCCCTGATTAAGGACCTCCCTAATTCTAAAACCCATTGTGTGGTCAAATTCCTCGGAGAAATCGTTTTCCACCAGTATGGAGTACCCGAGTCAATTCATATGGACAACGGCCCACAATTTATTACGGGTGAATTTTCTAATTGTTTATATCGTTTCGGGATTACGCATACGCGAACAGCAGTGTATTCTCCTCAGTCTAACGCTTACGAGAGAGTTAATAGATCCATTGTTACAGCAATCCGAGCATATGCTCGTTCGGATCACACCAAATGGGATGAATAATTAAGCGATCTAGCTTGTGCGCTAAGAAACTCTTTTCACGAGTCGATCAAGAATACTCCGTATTATTCGCTTTATGGCTACAGCATGATCTTACACGGCGGCACTTATGCCCTGTTGCGCGAAATTGACTCTCTTACAGAGGGTGATATTGCGACTCTCCCAGCCGACTTTAAAATGCCCCTGATACATGAGCGAGTGAAAAAATTTGTTCGGCAAGCATATGAGAAAAATGCGAAGACATACATCATTATTAATATCTATTAACTGAACTCGATAAACTTCATTATATTACTGCCAAAGTACAAAGATTCTAAAAAAAGTACTTCAAAAGCTACTCAGTACTTTTTATAGACTTAATACTTAGTTACAAGTACATTTAATACATGCGGTACTTGTACATATTTACGCTGAAGTACTCAGGCCTGCGGTACTTGTACTTAAGTACTTTTTCTTTGGTACTTGCCCAGCTCTGCGACTCGAAGATAATGCAACTGATTATTACGAATGAAAGGCTTAATTAATCGGTTATCAACAGATTCAGAAAATGTGTACAATAATTACTGTGCTTTAAGTGAATTAATTGAAAACTGTTTCGCAGTAAGAAAAAATTGTGATTCGGAACTATATATTCGTACTTACCACATATCCCGCCTGTATATCACGAAGATAAGCTAACTACTCAGCTTCGTATAGTATTTGATGTGTCCGCTTATGCACAAGGAGCATCCTCAATTAACGATAAATTGGCCCCTATTGCTGAGTCCGTCGGGAGAACTAAGTTTGCGAATTTGCCAGTTTATGATTATCGAAAACTTTCTAAGTGAAAAAATCAAGATTCCCTTGATTATTGAAATCAAGTGAATCGAATCCTGATACTTGATTGTGGCAGTTTCGCCAGCGGATTGAAAAATCGCATCGTGAAAGGGAATGTGAATCTTACTTGCGGCGGGAATCATTAATCCGTCGGATTGAGCAATTATTAGCATTATCTGGAACCAGTTTAAATCCTCAATTGTTTGTAGTTGTTTTTATAAGAGAAGTGAATAATAAAGAAGCCGTGCGTGCACCACTTCACAATATTAAAGTCAAAACCTTGACATTGCCCAAATTCGAACTTACAGCTGCTTTAGTGACAGCTCTACTTCAGGCATACATTCTAAAGAGCTTGAACGTGCAATTCGATGATTCGTTCCTTTGGATCGATTCCATGATAGTATTGTGCTGGATAAAAGGTGAAATCCTCAACTACTTACTCCTTCTCATTTCTTAACAGGTACATAAAGCAGGTCTTTAGCGCCGAGTAAAATAGCTAAGTGAAAAACAAATCAAGTGATTTCGCTGCAGTAAAAGAAGAGACAAAACGCAATCGACCTGTTTTGGAGACGGTGGTGAACTAAGGACATAACAAACACTTGTTGAATCGTAGTACGTGCAGGACAAGCGACATCTGTTAAGTACGGACATCAATAACTGTATGTTCGAACAATCCATATTTCTAGAATGAAATCTTCAGGAAGGTTCTGGATAATTTGTAGAGTATAAATGCGGCACTTGTCACTGCAAAGGGAGTCTTTACTCAGACAGCGAAGTGAACGTGGCAATATGGTTTGGACATTAACGCATAATATTGCAATTTTTTGTATGGCTGGAAATAACAGGAAACTCGAATATGATATGAGTAGCAATACAGATGAAATCAAATTCAGTATTTTAATTTGTTTCGAGAGTTTTAGTAGTTGTAATATGGACATGCAATTTGGCGACAAATTGGCGGATTCGTATTGAAGTTTTCCTTTAAATTTTGACTGAAAGTCCTCGCGAATTGTCAACACCCGGTTAAATATTTAATGAAACCATTATTTTCTTCGTGGAAATCATTTCGGGAGAAATAATTAAGTGGTAGTGAGAAAAAAATTAGAAAATTAATAAGAACGATTGAAATTAAAATGAGCATATTTATCGCCATATGATGACTGCATCCAATTGACAGATGAACCGGCATGCCTTGTTAACTTTTGCATCATGCAGTGGGCAAACTTTCTCGTAAATTCAATTCTGGTGGCATGGTCACATAAAAGAAGTTATTTTAAATGAATTAAAAATCTCAAACTTTTAAATAACAGAAAATGTAATCGACAAGAAATAACTGATTTTTGACTAAGTTGGTAGCACTGCTTAACTAATATTTTCTTCGGTTTTTCTAAACGTATGAAAGACTTGTCATCGACAAAACCAAATTCGCTTCAAATGAGTTTATGTATCTTATCATTATCCAGACATGTATGTAATATATTTCCCTGCAGGTCCTAATTTTAAATAAATCAATTTAACCGTGATTGTTTACATTTTTCAAATGTTCTTAATAAATTGTATTTCTTAGAACCCAATTTTTCTATGGGAATAAGTCAAGACTTGTTATAAAATTAAATAATTCAAATAGAGTCTGATAAATTCCTATTTCAATTCAATTCATTTTATTAGGAGGTTGTACAACAAGATAATATAATCTTTTTCTGTACTATTCTAAAGAGGGAATAACTATATCATTTCAAGAACGGAAAATAAACAATAGCTACATATAATTTAAGATTTAATTAAAAGCGAAAAAGAAAAAAAAACGTAAGTTAAACAGTATGTGTAAGTTATAATTATAGTTATAGTTAAGATAATTAAGCAAATAAAAGAGAAAAAAGAAGTTACTTAGAAAGTAATTAAATTGCATTCACACACGTAGCACGACTGCTGGAAACCAGACCCGAAAAACCACACAATCAACCGTTAAGTGGAAAATACTGAAAAAAAGCCTGTTGAAAACTCTCGCATCGCTCGTCCTCTGAATAACCGCTGGAATTGAGTTCCAAATACGTACACCTTGAACAAGTAGGAGTTTTCATAGACGGAATATCTATGACGCGGAATAGAGATGTTGATATTTCTTGAAAATTGCATGAAGGTCAGTTCGTCATAGAGATATGATGGCTTTTTGCTGTAAATTAACTTGTGTAAAGATATAATTTGTTTGCGGAGGAGCATCGTATTTAAGGAACAGCCAGACGAAGCATATCGAACAGGTGAGATGTGGTCATAACGTCTCATCCCAAATATAAATCTCGTGCAGTCATTAAAAGCCACATTTAACTTACGAAATGTAGATTCTAAATGCGGGAATATTAAACAACTCGTTTTAAAATAAGGTTGGAGTAAAATTTTTACAAGCTTCATACGCATAGATTTGTTCAGTACATCAGCAGATAACCACAACCGACGAAGTCCCGTGTAAATTTCAGAATCGGTGCTATTAACATGGTCACAGCAACTCATAGAACCGTTAAGAAGAACTCCAAGACTCTTAACTGCGTTGACATACGTCAAATTGACAGAGTTCAGAGTAATAGGAGGGATGTCGGTTGTGTCCAAGCTCTGTCTGTAGATTGCCATTGCATGAGATTTATTGGGATTTAAAACTAACAGATTGTCCTCTGCCCATCTGCCAACTCTACGCAGATCAGAGTTTATGCGGTCGATACAATCTTCAATCCGACCTATAGGCCGACTGAAGTATAGTTGAACATCATCGGCGTAGAAATGTATATTACTATACTGAATGTTTTCAGGGAAGTCGTTTGTATAAAGACTGAAAAGAATTGGACCAAATATGGAACCCTGCGGTACCCCCGAAGACACTGGTAGTAAAATAGACCAGTGATCAACGACGCCCACTTTTTGATATCTCTCAGTAAGAAAGTTGGAAAGTAAAAGTACGGCCGAGCAAGCAAAATTGAAATGAGTGCAAAGTTTTGACAGAAGCCTAGTGTGATGCACGCTATCAAAAGACTTGGAGAAGTCCAATAGGGTTAACACGGTAAAGCAATTTTTGTCCAGACATTTACGAATATCGGTAGTCACTTTCAAGAGAGCAGTCTCACAGCTGTGGGAAGGTCGAAAACCTGACTGCCATCGGGTTAAGAGATTATTGGCTTCTAAGAATTGCAAGACCTGTGAGTACAGCAACTTCTCGAGAGCCTTGGACAAAAAACATAGGATGCTTATTGGTCTTAGTCGTTTGGGCTTTCGGGGTCTTTGATTTAGCTATAGGTAACACATTCGCAATTTTCCATGATGCTGGAAACTGGGAAGCAGTGAGACAAGTATTGAAAATGTTAAGAATGGGAGAGGAGAGACAATGCACGGAAGAATAAGTTTTGGAAATTTAGGAGATATTTTATCCGGGCCGATAGCATCTGATTTTATGGATGTAATAGCGTATATGACTTCTTAAGTAGAGACGCAGCAAAAACTGAATCCTTCACTCTGATCTGCCGATCCTCTAATGTCTACAGGTAGCACATTATATGCCGCGATTGAATAATGCGAAGAGGTGAAATGAGCATTTAATTCCTCCGGAGTAAGGTCACATATCGGTTTTTCATTACCATAAATGCCTGCATTCTTTTGATTACCCCAGACCTTCTTCGGGGACAGGTTACAGTCAAATTTCAAGCTGTAATACCCACGCTTAGCTGCACGGATCTTGGGATTAACCCTATTTCTTGTCGCTCTAAAGCATTTGTGGCAATCCGTAGTTCTAAGACGTAAGTATCTACGATACAGATACTCACGCTCAGTTATTAAAATTTTGATTACACCTGAGAACCAAGTACAACCACCCAGTTTAACAGTCCTAGTTCTTAAGGGAATATATTTGTCAAAGAGGTAATTAATTTTTTCACGAAAAACTTCAACATTGTCATCGACTGAAACAAGTATGTATGAAAATAGTATGTCATGTCAACTAAGGAGGTAGAATCGAGTTGATTGAGGAAACGCACATTTTCAAGGTTAGGAACGAGGAATAGGTCTAGTAAGGACGGACTAGAGGTGCTGTGATTGGTAGGGAGGCAATTTCCAATGTTTAAGTACAAAGCTTGCATTAATTGTGTAAATTCCACAGTTCTAGTGGTAGAGCCAAAAACGTTCACGTTGAAGTCACCACCCAATATTACCTTAGTGTAGTTACGTGCAAAACCAGAGATATTTTCGGCGAATTCGGAAAAATTATCACTACTAAAACAGCCAGGTGGGCAGTAGTTAGCGCATAGAAGACATTTTTCATATCCATTGTTCAACTCTAGGGCCAAAGACTCCATCACATTAGCAGAAGATCGATAGATCACTTTTACCTTCTAGTTCTCTCTCATATAAATGGCGACCCCACCTAACACATGATCAGCTCTATCATTGCGGTATAATTTAAAACCAACGAGATCTACCATAGAAGACGGTATCCTCGAATGTAACCATTCACAAAACCACATGAACCCCTGATGCTAAAAACATTTCACGCATTTCATCGATCTTAGGACGTATACTTCCATATGTACCACGTTCAAAGCCCTAGCTCGCCCACAAAAGATCCTCAGCATTACTCCTACTCTATCCAAGTGATGCAGGTTACTATCCATAGGTGCCAGAAGACAAGTAAGAAGCAAGTGCAAACGATGAGGCTGTATATTTAGCTAAATGGCAAGAAAGATATGTAACAAACAGGACCGGCCTCCCAACAGTCAAGCCACGCATGCAAGAATTTTTCCAACAATAGAAGAAGCATTCATAAGAAAAAGAAACTAAAATTTTTATAAAAAAGAAAAAGAGAAAGAAGCGAAAACTTACAGAAAATGTTATGAATAATAAGCAAATAACTAGAAAAATGGGTAACATTTTTAAGAAAAAGAAACAAATAACTACAGAAAGAGTTATGAATAAGAGGAAAATTACTAGAAAAAGTGTAATAGCGTAACTAGTATTAATTTTGGTTCTTATCCGTAGGCTCAAACTGTGATCGTTACAGAAAAGGATATAAATCGAATGACAAAATGGAATAAAAGTCAGCTAAAGAATTCAATTTAATCACAGAGGCAGATTCATACAAATTGTTACAACGATAATTAAATATGAGTATGCGATCAAAACAGTAATTTAAAGAGCTTTGTAGATCGTGAAAACGGTGCACATACTAAAAGTACAGTGAGTAGGTTAACATCTTCGACAACGGTTAGGCAGAAGTCTAAGAAGAGCCGAAAATGTCTGCCCAATTTGTTGATGTCATGAAAGGTAAAATAATCTTAGACAAATGTGCCACAACAGTACCGGGATCCTGCTCAATGCGTGTTTTAAACTTATTGATGACTTCCTCTTTGTAAGCAATATAAATATTTGGAAGTCCTAGCTCCTCGTACAAGTGTTTCACCTGTGCTACTTTAACGGGATCTTAAAAAAAAAATCAAAACTAAATCGGTTGAGTTGCTATATATATTTTACCAGTTTTTCCGTAACACTCTCGCATTATCTCCTTTTGTGCTTCTGACGCTTTTTCCATGCAGACCACAGCCAACCACGTGCATCTATTTTCCTGAATATCATTTCCAATTTTTCCTGTTTTTTCAGGATCCCCAAAGCAATCATTAAAATCATTTACTACTTGGAAGTAGTCGCCTACCTCATAGAGAATCCCTCTTAATTGTCTAAAAATTTCAGGATCTGAAAAGCTTTTTGAAGAATCTCTGTTAGTACGGAAAAAATACAGAAGTACTTTTTAATATTTGGAACAACTTACCCACATAAATGCATAGCCGACTCTAATGGCAAATAAAGAAAACTAGTAGCCTTATTCGCAACTATGGATTTATATTTGTCCATTGTAAGACTAGTCACACAACTTTTAGAAGCCTGTAGCTCTATAGATTGTCCTAATGCGGCAGTGAAAATGACTTCATGGAATAATTCCAACAGTTGCACATAGTAGTCTTTCTGTGCGAAATGTTGTCTCAAAATATGATAGATTCCGTTTTCTATCATTAAACAGTCGTTAATTGCTCCCAATCCAATTTCCTCCAATTTATGCCAGCATGGCTTTCCACGTCGTATAACACTTCCATCCTGTATATCATCAAGCATAAACCCAAAGCTCGCAACCTTAAAATAATGGCGATTTTTTAGTTAAAAAAAAAATAGCATTCTCGTTACATTACTATCATTAATATATTTATTTCTACTTTATCTCGCATTTTCCGTAGCTATTACCGAAGTTACATTACAGATTTAGGAAATTGCACACCTGTCAAAGTTTTCACCGACATGTCCCAGCAAAACGAAACAAAAGTGCAATAAAGGCATGCCAAACTTAGTTTAATAATTTTGCTCGGTTGAAATGCGTAATTAACTAGGGTCTTAAAATTTTTTTAATGTACATAATTGTAGTAATTAAAACACATTTTCATAGTTAAAATGTGTATGATGTAATTATATTTGATTTTACGTCCTTCGTAGTTATCTTTAAAAATGAATATTTCCGCCAAAATAACGCTTTAATATTTCACCTTTGCATGTCTCTTATATCACTGATTTTAATATTTCATACGTAATATGGAAGGAATCCCCATCACTTGTTTCTTTTAAGCGACCTGGTATTTGATATAAACTGTCATATGTTCTCTTAAGAGCAAATTCCATGCGTAATAATGAAAAATAAAATCAGCAATATGTCATGGTCAAGTTAACTGTGTTAAAAACTACAAATAACTCTTTTCAAAAAATATGCTTACCATTTCAACACACCATGCCAGGTAGTGTGCTAATTTCATATTCTCTGGGTTCACCTGGGTTTCGTCGGCAAGCTTCAAGAACGTCAACACCGTACAAAACCCGAAGTTCAGTTTCCCCGTTAACACATTGTATTCTAAGGCCTGATTGAAAGATAAATATCTTATTATGAAAGATGCACTTTGGAATCACTCGTTACTACCTTTTCATACAATTTAACAGCATCTTTCGATTTACATTTATTCGCATAATCTGTTAGACTTTTAACCACATCTGAGGGAAATATGTTTTGACTTCAACAAAATGCTCTGTGATTGGAAATAAGATTTAAATGAATTTACCTGGGAAAGCAGCAATGTATTCGCGTTGCTTCTCTGCAATATCTGTTGATCCAGCGAGTGATGTTAAATTATTAATTGTTGATAAAGCTCTGTAAAAAATAAATAATAATAAATTATAATTAAATAATAAAAATAATAAATAATAATTTATATGAAATAAAAGAAACTATATATAATCCCAAAGATCTCTTTCTTCACATATTCATATAAGATTTTATCGCAAAACTTTTGTTTTTAGATTTCCTAGAACCTTCATTAGAAGCGAAATAAAATTTACTGTGAAATCGGCCTGACATTGTTTATCTTTGTACCAATGGAAAGAAAGACATTTTCTCATCACAATGATACCTAATGTTTTTGGCCCAGGCACACGTGCACTTACAGTGGTTCTTTCAACATATTTCATTGGTATGAAAAAGATATTTGCATGAGTTCCTTCCTAGTTTATCCTGGACAATAATGCAAATCCATAACAAACAGAAAGCGTGCGTGATCACCAACTCGGCACTTTTAGAAAATAGGCAAATGCAACAATACAAATGGCTGCGGTTCTTAAGACTTCAAATTCAGATCAATTATTAATTAATGTAATATTTTACTTGCCTAATTGCTTTCTTCAACGGTTGCTGGCAATTTAGATTTCCAACAACCAATTTATTAAAAACATTTGTTCGCAGTAAAGAAAGCATGATAAAATTGCTTCTTCGTAGTTTTTCTTATATTTTTCACTGCCACAATACTTAAATACAATACAAAATTCACACACAAATTTATGGACTCTCTCGACATATATCACCACGAACGTTGTTCCACTACTTTACAAAAATGTACCAAAAAGTCACTTATATGCGAACTTCTCAAATCTACTTTTTTGAACGACTAAAACCTGACATCCATTTTATGGTAATATATGCAGGAAGAAAGATGAATGTTGCAATTTTAAGCATAAAAAAGCGGTTATAAAATAACAATTACCTATTACGTTTCCAAAACCTGATATTTTACCTATGACTTTTTTTCCGATTTTAGAATTTAATTATGAGGGGTTAGAATGAAATGTTTTGTCCGGCATTAAGTTGTTTTGCGTAAAAAACGAAAAACTGTTATGCGGATTGGATTATAAATTCAACTTCAAATTATCATACACGCGTAAGAAAAATATTCTGCAAAAAATGAACATAGAAAATAAGAATTTTTGTATGCAGAAGACCAGTTTTTGTGCTGAAAATTGGATAATACTAGTTTTGTAAACAAAAATCAAAAATAAATCTCGTTTGGTAGGAATACAATTTTATAGGATCTTTATCGTTTGATTTCAGGTGTTTTCAAAATGGTTTTGCAGTAATTCGTTGATATCGTAGAGCTTTTACGGTCGTAACTTTACCTCTTCAGGTAAGGCTTCTGGTTGGAGAGAATTAACGCTGTTTCTTCTTTCAACAAAGTCTTCGAAATTACTTTTTCGGATGGCATAAAGTCCTTCATTCCTTACTACATAGAATATTGGTATATATTATAGGTTTTTGATTTTTTTACACACAAAAGTTTTTGAAATAAATAACGGTATTTATGAAATTTGCGTGTAAAAAAAATCAATGTTTTGGAAATATTTGAGAATAATTTAAAGATGCTTAATTAAAAAATACATAGTAATACACTTTTCGACAGCTACTATTCTTGGCTATGTAATAAGCCAACAATAACTAAAATCTATATCGTGGTTCAAAAGTTAAACTCATTTATTCCCATCAGGGTTCACGAATATCTTCAACTGACCACCACTCCTAAAGGAAGGTTTCTAGGGGGGGTATGTGGAACCATTATTTGATCAGCTTACCTCAAGGAATCGCGTGGTATATCGGAAGGTATCTTGATCAGAATCACCCTGTATATAATGAGAAAATATAGCATAAAGAGAAAAAAAAGTATGAAAACAAAGATAAAACTCAAGAAATATGATAATAAAGATAACTACATAAGCAACTTAAGCAGTAAGAAGGAGGAAAAATAAGAAAGAGAATTCAAATGCATGTGCAGTCAACTGAAGATAATTAAATTGTATATCATTATCCTAATGATGTGTGCTGCCAGAGTAACTGTCTAAAGGAGGCGGCCGAGCTCGCGCGCTGGATCGAAACTGGAAGAGTATTACAAATGTGAACAGCTTGCACAAAGTAAGAAGCATTCAAGACAGAATAATTAAAGCGAGGCAGTAGCAAATCACAACGTCTGTCACTACGCAAGAAATTTAAAAATTCATACAGATATGTCGGTTTACGTGTGCTCAGTATGTTACATAGAAAGAGTAATGCCTTGTGCTGCAAATGTATTGCCAAAGAGCAGTTCAAGATTCTGCGACGAAAAGGAGAAGTGTGATCGGATCTACAAAGCCTGAACGCGAACCTAATAGAATCATTGTAGGCTACTTCAAGCTTACGCTTACAACGTGAGACGGGTCTAGGGTATATGAGAGACCCATGTGTTAGATGCGGCAATATCAGTGTCCTGACCAACCTTATGCGCAAGCCGTTGGACATCAGGTTAGCATATAACCAAAGTCGGCGAAGCGCCTCATAGATCTTCCCTAGTATCATTTTAATATGATCACAGCAGCTCATATGAGAATTTAATATAATACCTAAGCTTCGAACTTTCTGCACATATGGTATA
Organism: Dioctria linearis; assembly: GCA_963930735.1. NCBI lineage: Eukaryota > Metazoa > Arthropoda > Insecta > Diptera > Asilidae > Dioctria > Dioctria linearis. Next base: position 113,522,002 of record OZ005743.1, on the reverse strand, counting down.
GTACAGCGATTGAACTCTATCGGAAAAAAAAATAGTTAAGATCATAACTTCCTCTGCAAACCGCTAGCGCTTGAAATTTTTTGGGGTTGAGTATCAGACTATTATTTATTGACCATTTTAAAATATTATGAAGATCTTCATTAATTCGGCTGGCACATTCCTCTAAGAGACTAATTGGACGATCTAAATATATCTGCACATCATCAGCGTACAAGTGAACCGAGCTATTTTTGATAACAGCTGGCAAATCATTAATAAAAAGGCTGAAGAGCAGGGGTCCTAACATTGATCCTTGTGGTACACCGACAGTCAAAGGGAGCTTAGCGGAGATAACTTCGTTCACTTTAACACGCAGCGAGCGATTCTCCAAAAAACTACTAATTAACTTGAGCGCAGGCAAACCAAATCCAAACAGGCTCTTTAGCTTATTAACAAGCTTCATGTGGTCGACGCTATCAAAAGCTTTCGTGAAGTCGAGAGGGACTAAGAGCACAATGCGATCATTATCCAAAGCAGTTCTGATGTCAGTGGAGATTTTTAAAAGAGCTGTCTCACAGCTATGCCCAAGGCGAAAGCCCGACTGCCATCGGCGCAAGGAATTCGCGTGATCTAAGTGCTCAGATATTTGCTTAGCCATGAATTCTCCTAGAGCCTTCGCTAGAAAACATAATAAGCTTATTGGTCTCAAGTCCTTGACGTTATTTGGAGAAGCATTTTTAGCGATTGGAACCACTAGCGCTTCCTTCCATAGAGAGGGAATTTGTAATAGGGCCAATAATGAAGGGTAATATAAGCGTTACAAAGCGCGGTGGAATACCATCAGGTCTAATCGCACCAGACTGTATAGATAAGATAGAAGAGTCGGCCTCAATCTCATAAACCCAACGAAAACAAAATTCAAATTCGGAGTGAGTGATAGGAGCATCCAGAAAGGATGGTGACGAGATAGTATTTCCTTCATTTGCAGTAGTATTTGTGAAGAACTAATTGAGCTCCTTAGCGTGTAGGTCAGTTGATGAGCCATCACCGCCATTAACACCAATGTCACCCAAGGCACTCCAAAGAATCTCTCACTTTTCTACTAAGAAGATTTCGCGACTTTTTAAATAAACACAGACTGTTAGGAGACTTAAGCCTTCTGTACTGATGGTATAAAAAGTCGCGTTCTAAGATTAATTTATTTATCTCTGGAGAAACCCAAGGACATCCTTTTATTTTTATACACTTAGTCTGAAGGGGGCCATATTTATTGAGCAGGTATAAGAGCACATCATTGAAAGCGTGTACCTGTAAGTCAAGAGAGAGTAACGGCGAAGCAGCATTCTGCTCCAACACTAGGTTCCAGTTTATATTACTGCATTCTTCAAATAAGCAGTCACTATTTATGGATTTAAGGTTACGGAAATTAATAAGGCGGGAAGCTGTTGATTGATATGGAATGGGTAAATTATATTTAAGGAATAGGATGTCGTGATCAAGAATTGCAGGGGGGGGGGGAAGTTGGGAATGACGTATTATACAAGACTGGTCAGTGGTGAGTAAAAGATCTAACTGTGAAGGGGACTCAGAATTGAAATATATAGGGGAGGAGTTAACTACTCTAAGATGCATAGATTGGATAAAAAATAAAAATTCATCTGATTGATTGTCATTACGTAAGATATTTACATTAAAGTCACCCGCGACGATAATGTAAGAATATCTATGAGATAGAGCAGACAGAGAAACATCAAAGGTGCGTACACTGTCGGATAGTCTTGGCGGACAGTAGACTGAGCAAAGAACGCACTTATCAAGCCCAGTATCTACCTCGACACAAATGAAATCTAATGCACTATCACGAGAGTGGCATAATATCATGGATTTAAAGCATTCCCGAATATATATTGCAGCGCCACCCCCAACCCTTCCCCCTGTCACAACGGAAGAGTTTGTAACCAGGTATTGAAACAAGAGCTGAAGGAATGCCTGGTGTAGCCATGACTCACTGATAAGAACCGCGTCCAGGTCCGTCCCCAAGAACATCGCTCTTAACTCATCCATCTTCCCACCTGACACTTCTAGCATTCAAATAACAGACGTTGAGACCAGCTGAATATCCATTTAGTATATTAATCATGGTCTGTTCTCGTGAAAGGAGCTTTCATCCATAATCGGCAGTATTACGCAATCGAGACGACCACCAATATCACAATCACAACAATGACCAAAGCAGCAAGAGTATGGCACATATAAAATAAACATAGCTTTCAGTAAACCGGCAGATGCAAAACTAACAGAATTAAAAAACTTAAAAGCAATAATTAAGAAAGAAAAGATAAAGGGTAGGTAAATAGAGTTAACTTAAAGTGATAACTTAAAAATATTAGGTAAGAGTATGTAAGCGAAAATATTATTTCCATCTGTAGGTTTTACGTCATTCATCAGCATCCACATTCAGTTCAATGGCGCTTTGGTAGCAACGGCAATCAGCTGGTCGGAATTTAAAATTCTATGGGAAGCCTCATATATATTTATTTTTACATGCACAAGGCCATTTACCGTGTAGACAGATGAAAGTTTTTTTGATTTAAACAATTTGAGGGCCTCACGTAGCAGCTGGTGATTATTAGAAGTGAGACTCTCGTTGATGTAAACAGCAGAGGAGAATCCATTGAGCTCTCGTAATTTTATTTGTTTATGTGTCCGCACAGCTAAGAAAAATGCAAATTTTTCGTTGATACAAGAAAAGCGAGCAATCAATGGTCGGTCAGCCAATGTGGATTTATTTTGGTTTTTAGTTTTTTTAATGCGAAAGGCATCAGAATAAGGTGATAGTTCATGATGAAGTATGACTGATAACTCTTTTAGCAGATTGATCGGACTTTCGTTAGGTATCTCAAGAATGCCCCTGATGACTGCCTCGCTTAGCCGACTGATACGCCGCAGATCATCATTATCTCTAGAAAGTTTGATATGATTTACCTCTAAGTCTGACAGTCTGCTCTCGCAGACATTCACACGAGCAGCCAAGCTACGTACAGCGTCATCAATTTTACATAGCAAGCGGTTCTCGACATCAGCAAGCGACGCTTGCAACCGGGATTCGAATAGCAGCAGCAAACTATTGAACTTGTTGATGAGGTTTTCGTCTGCACTTGATCCACTCGTATTGTTTAATACAGGAAGTGAGACTGAGACTGATGCACTAGTCAATGCAGCATCGATCGTCCCCACCGGACCTGAAGAAGCAGTAGTTGTATAGACTTTTCTGTTGCGTGTAGCAACTCCAGACGTCGATGACGATGAGCTCGTCTCCATATTGATGCGACCTTTGTTACTCATACTAATAGGCACAAATTTAGACTTTTTTATGATTATGCACAATAGATCAATTTGATCTCAGGAATCAGATATAAAGGCACAGCACAACGAAATTAATTAATTAATAATTCTCGAATCAGTTCACTGCTGGAGACAGAATAACACGCCGTGATAAAAAACTTATACCTTGAACCGAATTCTATACACGTCTACTCGATAGCTATCATCACTCTGAATTGTTGTTCAATAACTGAAGTTATTGGGTATAATGGTCACATAAATGCATACTTAGCTGGTAAAGAAACACAGACATATTATTTCATGCTTCCTGTGTGTCAGATTTTACGGTATCCGTCAATAATTTAGCATAAAGCTTTGGATAGTAAAATATATTTTAGAATATCCCACTTTAAACTTTTCATTTCTTTTATTAATCTAAGCTCTGGACATAGTATTGAAAGAAATTTTTAATTTTTTTCATACCAATAAACTGGCCTACCTACCTAAGCCGTTTCCTTTTGATATATTAAATAACCCATGTACAAACTTATGTCAAGCTGTAGAAAAAGAGTTTTCTGAAAATAAATGTCTTAATTTTATATTTATTTGTACGCGCTTTGAATATTTGTTCCTTTTAAAAAAAAAAGAAGTTTTTAGTTATATATACTGTAAAAAATAATGAACTTACTTTGTGGAAAATTACTATGGTTAAAATAGTCACTACCGCTTAAGATGTATGTGTATACGCATAATCATTAAGAAGTTATTTTTTTTTTACGTAATCTGCAAACTTCATACTTTAAATTACAAAAATATGTAAAGTAAGTAATTTTTTAGATAATTTATGTGATTTTACATTTAATTAAATAAGCATTTTGTATCGTACTGTAAGTAAAATTACATACAGTGCTTTGATTTTACGTTTTCATACAAAACTTTTGTATCGTACTCAAGGGCGGATATAGACATTTGCGCAAGGAGGGGGAGGGGGGGGGGGGATTACCCAATTTTTAAATTAGAAGTGGAAATAAGAAAGAGACTAATTACTTATATTACGAGGTATGATAAAAAAATACGGTAAAAGGTTTTGTTACAAAAAATGTAATCAGTTTGCAATTATTCTCTTTCAAAGTAGGTACTCTCGTCGGCTAGTGATGCACTTATCCCAACGTTGATTCCTTGATTGGAAGCATTTCTGGAACGCTTCTTTCGGAACGGCCTTCAGCTGCTCTGTCGTGACCCTCCAAATGTCGAAAAAGGTGTCAAACGTTTTTCTTCTACAGCAGTTTTTATTTTTGGTAAGAGCCATAAGTCGCATGGTGGTAAATTCGGAGATTTACGGTGGATGTGGATAGACGGGATTTTTTTTTTTTTTTTGTTCAAAGAACTCGCGTGTCGAGAGTGAGGTGTGGCAAGGAGCGTTGTCGTGATGAAAGAGAAAGCCATTAAACTATTTTTCTGGCTTATCACGGACTCAGGCGAGATGTCCAGTTCTACTTCAAGCTCTCGAATAGTCAATCGCCTGTTTGAACGAATCCGTTTTACCTATTTTTGCACGTTTTCGTGTATTTTTGAGTTCCAAGCACGCCCTGACCATTGCTCGTGTTCAACACACTCATTTTTGCTTTATATCGCTCATATCATATATAGAGAGTCTTCAGAATCTGTTCATTATCTCTATATACCGATTTTAACTATCTATGAGATTCTTTGGCACTTTCTTCCAACTAAAACAAAATGAAACATTAACACGTTGTTCGAAATCCATAATGTGCAACAGATACGGTAAACATGACGTTACTCTTCATACTCTGGAAGCCGACTAACAAGTCACAACTCTCGTTTAACCTTAACATTGACTTTCTGAAAGAATCAGGCTATCAGACGGATAGCTTCAAATAGATATAGCGCCAGAAGTTGCTGCTATAAACATTCATTCACCGAATTTTTTTATCACACCTCGTATATTACTTGACTACAGGTTACATGAGCTCATTGTTAGTATTGTTATATCATACATAGCGTGGTGAAATGACTGAGTGAAGGCTGAGTTACAATGTGACGCTGCCCGAGTCGCGGACGCTGTCGCTAAATCTGTCAAAAGTTAAAATGCATGAAAATACTCAAGCGCAGGTACATTGTGTCGCTAAGGATGTTGCTGACGCTGGTCGCGTTGCTTAAAGTTTGAAATATTTCAACTTGAGACGCGCAACACCTTAAAGCCCTAGATACAATGAGCGCCGCGCGTTTTTTTTGCGGCGCCGCTTTGTGGCATGTATGATACAATGAGAGCGGCGCGTTTTTTTACAATTGACAGTTCGAACTTGACTGTGGTGCGCTGATTATTTTTGTGAAATTGTGAAGTGTTAAAAATGAATAAAAAAAATTAAAGATAGTAATTAAAGCAAGTATTCTTGCCCTTAATTCTTATGAAAAACCTAAAGAGAAAATCAGAAAGAAAAGGAAGTGTTGGGTGCGGAGATTTTACCAAGAAGATATGATATGGAGATATCATATAAATCACTAATTTCGAACAACGAGGATTTATTTTTTAAAGCTACACGGATGAATAGAAATAATTTTCAAATATTGTTAAATTCATTAAAACACCGGCTTGAAAAAAATTCTATTCGAAAACCAATTACCGCAGAATGTAGACTTTTTCTCACTTTAATGTAAGTATTGTAAATAATAATAGACATAATAATGTATAAATGTATATTATTAATAGAGAACTGAAATTAAAAGTTTAACGTATGTATTGTAGGTATCTAGCACACGGCGGATCCAGAAATATTTATGCATTTAAGTTCAGAATGGCACCTTGCACGGTCGGAAGAATTGTCTTAGATACGTGCGGAATTATCTGGGAAAAATTATGTTGTTTGTATGCTCCAGTTCCCAATAGAACCGAATGGATAGATATAGCAAGCGAATATGAAAGCAAATGCCAGCTCCCTAATTGTCTTGGAGCCATTGATGGGAAGTACACAAACATTGTTTGTCCACCAAAAAGTGGCTCTATGTATTATAACTATAAAAAACGTTATAGCATAGTTCTTTTGGCTGCCTGTGATTCGAGGTATACATTCACCTTATTGGATATTGGTGCTTATGGCAGTCAAAGTGATGGGGGAGTTTTTAAAAACAGCACATTTGGAAAGCGTTTACTAAACGGTTCATTGCAAATACCATATATTTGAATGTTTTGCCAAATTCTGAAATCAGCTTTCCGTATTTTTTTGTAGCAGATGCTGCCTTCCCTTTAAAAAGTTGCCTAATGAGACCATTTCCTGGCAAGCCAAAACAAACTACACTTTATTGATTTAAAATCTAATTAATTTTTTATATTATTGGACATAATTTACCGCAGGAAAAACAGAACTTTAATAAAAGAATTTCAAGGGCTCGCGTTGCAATAGAGAACGCATTTGGGATTTTGGCCTGTAGGTGGAGAGTTTTAAGAAACGAAATTTACTGTATGCCTGAAAATATAGACAAAATTGTGAAAGCGACGGTAGTACTTCACAATTTTCTGCGATTGAACGATTCACTATATTGTTCTGAATCCTACGCAGATCGTTTTGAGAATGATGGAAATATTACTCCAGGAGAGTGGAGAAGGGAAGCCGTTCAACTAGAAAATTCGAATATGACTACACCAAACAATGCTTCAAGAGAAGCATTCAATTTAAGAAATATATTATGTAATTATTTAAAAGAAAACTAAAACATCTGCAACTAAAAATTAAAAAAACAATAAAAAGAACTGTTTGTACTAAGTCCATTTATTCATTTCAAACAAATAAAATCAAAGTTTGTCTAGTTCATTCTTAATATACCACGTTATTTTAGATTGCAAACAGGTTAGGTTCTGTCTTTTGACAATTTTTGAGAGAGACTTGAAGTATAAATCCAAAACTTGTAGCAGATACATCCGTGCTGTCTACAGACGAGTACAAATCGATCGCCTCCATATTTATATCAGATGTGTCATCTAGCATAGGCGTGCTGGATCCGCTTGCAATAAGCTCCTCAAAAACTTCTTCTTCAAACGCAGGACAGTTGCTCGATGTTCTAAAAAAAGTTGTATGTAAATATAAAATATATGAACGAACACAAAGTATAATGTATTACTTTCTAGGTTCAATAGATTCCGATAGAAAGGACATCATGTGGAAATATTTCCACTCCTTTCTGTTGATTGAAGAACTTCCAGAAGGCTGGTTTTTCAAATTCACTTCTCTTACGAAAGAGTCTCGCAAACTCTTCCATCTTTTTTTACATTTACTTGCTGTGAAAATATTATGAACATTTAAAATATTATCCTACACAAGCAATATAATTGTTTATTTAATATGTATAATAACATACTTACCATCTATCCCAAGTTTTTTTCGAATTATTTTCCATATTTCTTCTTTCACATAATTGTTTTTATATCCTTTTTTATTTTTCTGATATAAAATGTCCTCATTTTTCACTAATTCGATTAGCTTTTCTTCTAAGCTCATCTTTACTCCGAATAAAATAATAAATTTAGTTCCCTTTTTAAAAAAACACTTTTGCGGCAACAACATTCAAATTTATTATGACAGCGTTGTCAATAATTCCATTTGCTCTCTTAAAATGAAAAAAGGAACAAACGTAGAGAAAACAACGCGCCGCAAAGTTTAAAGTTTGATCAAACTTTGCGGTGCCCCAAAGTGGCGCGGCTTACATTGGCTCTAGCTATATATGAAAAACATTGATTCAAACTCATTTTGCGGCGCGTAAAAAACGAGCGGCGCTCATTGTATCTAGGGCTTAACAGCTGCAGTTGTGGCAATTTATTTTTACAGAACATTGAAATTGTGAGCGAAAATTGTAAGTTTTAAGTAATGTCACAGTATTTAATAACTATTTAATTTATTTATTTACGATTTAATAATTTTATTTAATAATGGAACGAAAATTCAACATATGTTAGAGCGTCATCATTGGAACAGCATAACAACATGTACTGCGTCCCCGTCAGCATCAGCAACATCACTCCCGACCGATTCTTGCGACAGCGTCACATTGTAAATCAGCCTCGAATTTGAAAAATAATACGTAAGTTTGTTACACCTGTACAAAATTATAAACAATAATATAATAAATTATTTAAAAAAGCTGTCGTAAATTCTCGATTTGAAAGATTTTCGCGGTATTGGACAAAATTATTTAAAATCTTTACGATTTTTGTAGGACTTATAACGCATTTTAACAAATATATTTTAAAAATTTATAAAGCCTTTCGTAAAAAAGCAACGCACGTACGTTTACAATTGCCGAAGCTTGCTTCATAGTTTTTACGAAATGTGAATTTCTTTTGATAATATTGTTACGAGCGTGGCTTTGGATCGTTATTTTAAACACAATATTTCAGATATAATTCAAAAGTTCTTTCTTTATTTAACTTTACTGTTTGCTCTCACAATTCACAAACAACTATCAAATCAACTCTTTAGTTATCGCTAGTACTGCACTTCTAATATTCACAATCCAAATAGTTTACTTCGTTCACTTCACTGTCTGAAATAAGACTCCGCCTCCTGGCTGTGGGTAGCGCCGTATTTATACTCTACAAATTATACTAGAACCTTCCTGAATATTCCGTTTTCCGAACCCAAAGTTTACTAAGATGTCACTAGCCTAAAGTTGCTTCCATTTCCAACAGATGTCGCTTGTGTCACTTTGTGGCACGTAACAATATCAAATGTTAAAATTGCGAATATTTCGTACATATTCCTTAGAGAGAGATTGTGTAGTATTACATGCACTTTCATAAACTTAAGGAAAATATCGTAAAATTAATAAAAATACTTGCATACCCGAACAATGAAGAACAGCTACTATCTGTATCAATCAGTTTGCTACTAATTGGGTGCATTTCAAAGTAAAACTTGATCGAAAAAACTTCAATTTGTAAGTCGAGCGTAATTACGGAAACTGGTAAGGTACTTATATCGCTAACAAATTATCTTCGATGCACAAATCTTGCTAATAACTTCATACTTAAGAATTCGCGCAATTAACTATGAAGATTTGTGCATGGTGAAAGATGAGTGTTGAAAGTATTGTTTTTAATTTAGGATGGGCAGCAGAGGAAGTACAATCAGTGGAAATAGTTAAAGACGATTTGTTCGACTTAATGGAGTTAATTCGATTAATAAAATTTTGAGCAATATTACCAATATTTTAAAGGCATGTAGGTATCTATAATAAACCATAACATGAGTGCATATAAAAAAACCGTTCATAACATATACAATGTAAAATAGACATCGGTATTTTAACGTCAATGAACGCACATCATTTAGATTTGTTATTTCCTGCTATTAAGTAAGTTCGGACTCGAATTAAATTCAAACAGAAATTACGGGAATGGCAGTAGGCTAATATAACTGATTACCTCAGCAATTTTTTTAAATTTTGAAATATATTGTGAACATTTTATTTATATTCAAGATAACGTCGCAGAAATTGATAATTATTCTTATGACAATAATACATAATCAATAAACCTTGAACAATTGGTTAAAGATAAAGAATCGAACCCATCTTAATATTGTTTTGTCTGTTGAATATGTACTAGAACACTGATATATTTTTAGTGTTTAAGATGCATATTCATTGTTAAGATTTTACTAAAAAGTGAAAGAAAAGTTGATGGACCGAACACTGACCCCAATACTATTGTTATATGATACGATTTGCAGAGTGTTTTCAATTTACCAAAGGAATTTGCTTCGATGTTTTATTATAAATGAAAATTGAACGTATAATCTAACTGCTACATTATTTTACCAAATTCAAAAAAAACATAACATATTGCGCCGTGTAGACAGAAGTACTTAGCGGCCGTTCAGGGAATGATTTAGTATCAGTTCTTAAAATGTTATTGATAAAAATTATACTGAATGGCTCCCGTGGCGAACATATATTTCTGTGGAATGATTCATGTATCTCTCAAAACCAAAACAGAATAACTTCGATAGCTTATTGCAACTTTTGAATGACAACAAACAAAACAAGTGTGTTACTCAAAAGTTTTCAGAACCGGGCCATTCGCAAATCTAGTAAGTGAATAGCGTTTACAATGTTACAGTGTTAGACAAATATTTGAAGCATGCAGAAATCACAGCCCACTATCATTGCTCAGGATTTTAATCAACATGAAATGTGATTTTACGAATAATCGAAATAAAATCAACTGGTTTCAAATGAGTTGCTAAAAGAACAACTAAGCTTAATTTTCAGAGCGTTCCGTTTTCAAAACTGACGATTTTACTTTATGGAACAGGTGATCTCTTTAAGCTGAAATATAAAACTTCAGCCTGGAGATTGATCGTATCTTTAAAGCGAACTTCTTAATGAGACCAACAAAAGGTTTTCTTCGAACTCTAAAAATACTATCTTCCAGCCACCGAAGAAAAAAATAAAGAACATAAAAGATTTGCCGCCTTTTTTGTCTAAGCAGGATAAAACATATTTTCAGGCTTTATTTAGACTAAAATAAATTAAAAAATTTTTGAAAAAGGTTTTATAATTTATTGAAGCAGAGTGGTAGAGTATGTAGTATGATTCTATTAAGAATTTCGATAGCCTATTCGAAGGCATTGAGTTATCTGATACCGTAAAATAACATTAATATTTATTTATTGGATCTCCCTTAGAAAACCGTACGTGCTAGTAATTAATATTAACAAAATTTATTTTGGCATATACGTTTTTCCTTCAGATTTATATTAGTTAACGATAATTATTATGCAATACCTAGTTATATGAATTTTTTATCATTTAATTGGAACATAAATGAAACAAAGCAAAGCGAAAAACATCTATAATATGATTTACTAAAATCATAAAATATGCACTTACGACTTTCGAATAACAGATGATATATTCCATTAAATGCAAATATACAAATTTTTGAAAGCATCAGATTATTCAGCCTTTGCTTTCGTTTTGTACTATGAAATTTCTGAATTTTATACACAAATAAATATTAATATAATTTCAATATTTAATTAAAATAGTTATAAAATGAATGAAGAGAAACTCTAAGAACTTTTGTGAAAGAAGGCATCATTTTATATTCTTATAGTCTTTTTTAAAAAGATTTTTTTTATATATTGTTACGTGCAATAGAAAGAGACAACTGGTGACATCTACTGGCAATGGAGAGTAAACGACTTCAGGTTCGGAGAATGAGATTATGGAATCTACAGGAAGGTTCAGGAATAGAATGAATAGAATGAATAGAACAATCAAGAAGCTTTTGGAATAGAACACTCCAGAATAATCCGGAGAGTTTCTAGGGTATAAATATAACAGTTTGTCATCGCCAGAAAAGAGTCTTGTCTTAGACGTTGCAGTGTTAACAAGTGAAAGTAATAAAGAAGCGAAAGTGTGTAATTAGATTGCGATAATTGAAAGTACAGTGTTAGCGATAATTAGAGTTGAGTTGATTAAATGAATTTTATATGATTTAAGTGAAATAAAGAACTTATGTATTAATTATTTAATATTGTGTTTTAAATAGCGAATCAGAGGCCACGCTCGCAACAATATGTTTTCTGATTTTATTTGATTAGAGTATAGGTTAGGTTAGGTAAGAGGGGTGCCGCTAGACAACCAGCCAGCTTCACTTAGACCTCTAACAGGTCCATTGTGCCCCTAGACCTAATGGGCTAACCCTTCAAGCCGCGGATTTATCCATGCGAAACTCAGGATATATCCAAGACCTTTAACCTAGATCCATCCTGCCTCACTCAGAAAACTCAGGATGTCTCTGAACTTTATGCTTTGAAGCTCCTCCAGAATTGAAAAGAAGTAGGTACCTAGTAACCTACCTCTTTTATTCATCAGAGCGTGTCATTCGCAAAGCACATGTTTGACGGATTCAATTTCCTCCGAGTCCCTACAACTCCTGCAGAAATCGTTCGCCGCTATTCCCAGTCATCTTGCATGGTCCCGTATGATCCAGTGACCCGTCATGACCCCTACTAGATTCCTGGTATTTGCTCTGCTGCTATTAAGTAGTTCCCTTGTCCTTTTCCTGTCATATCCAGGCCACAATTGCCTCGCAATACGACAGGTATCCCTGCAGGTCCATCGGAGGCCTACCTTTGAACATACGTCACTGATGATTTCCTCTTTTAAGGCTCCGATCGGGATCCTCACGTAAGTTACAGCTGCGGAGCTATCCAATTCCGAGCCTTTCTTGGCTAACTCATCAGCCACCTCGTTGCCTGAGATATCCTTATGGCCAGGTACCCAGTTTAGGGTGAGCTTGTGCCTTACAGTCAATTCCTCAAGCCTGGTTTTGCACAACTGCACCAATTTTGATTTCACCAGCCCAGCATCCAGCGCCCTGATGGCTGCCTGGCTATCAGTATATATGCAGATGTGCCGTGTAGGCTCTCTGCACATAGATACCAATGTTGCCACCTGATAGATCGCTGTGAGCTCTGCCTGAAAAACACTGCATTTGTCAGGCAGTCTATAAGACCCGTGCCACTGGAGATCTCTAGAGTACACTCCAGCCCCTTGTGCCCGCACTCTTCTTGGACCCATCCATAAATATAGAAATATCGGATGAAACGACCACCTCATTCCCCTCCCAGTCACTCCTGGTGGGTATCGTTGCATTGCTACCACAACCAAAAGCCAGGATGGGTACTTGATAGTCTGTTTTTACCCTGCAGTCCGTACAGTCTACCTTATGGAGTATATTGGAGTGCCCAAAACCCCTCTCCGTCCACCAGCCCCCCGCTCACAGCCTGACAGCACTAGTTGCCGCCACACCCTTACAATAAAGGTCCAGCGGCAGGTCAAGAATGACCTCGAATGCTGCAATGGGCGTGGTGCACAGACACCCAGTTATACCCATACAGGCGGCTCTCTGGATTTTTGATAGCACATCAAGGTTACAGTTCCCCGTCTGTGCCGTCCACCAGACCGTAGAGCCGTAGGAGAGGATGGGCCGAACTATGGCTGTGTACATCCAGTGTACCACCCTGGGTTTTAATCCCCAGTTTCCGCCAAGTATTCTCTTGCACGTGTAGAATGCCACACTGGCCTTCTTCACGCGTTCTTGTAGATAAGCCTTCCAGCTCAGTTTGGAATCGAGGACGACACCCAAATACTTCGCTTCACTGGAGAGAGTAAACTCCTCTCCTCCCAGCATTGGAAATCTGAAATCTTGCACCCGCCTCCTTCTTGTAAAAAGGGTTAGCTTCGTCTTCGAAGGGTTTACCCTCAAACCACTATTATTGGCCCAGCTATCCAGCTAAAGCAGCGCGCAATCGAGCCTTTCGCTAATAGTAGAGAGAAATTTGCCAGTTACCAGGATACATATATCATCCGCGTTGGCAACTACCTTAAAGCCCTCTCTCTGTAACTTGATGAGGATTTCATCCATTACCAGTAGCCACAGGAGTGGTGATAGCACCCCCCCCCCCTGCGGTGGACCTCTATAGACTGCTCTTCAGACAGTAGTGTCACCTGAGCAGGAGCTGATCTTTCAACTGAGAAGCATTGAGTTGATCCAGTCACATGGACACTTATCAACACCCACCCTTCTCAGTCCATGAAGTATCAAGGAAAGCACCTAGAGTCTACTCCTTATACTGTAGGGACTTCTCAACAACAGACACCACTGCATGTGTTCAAACGTGAACATAAAAAAAAACGCGAACATAAAATTTGACATAAAACCATATTAAATATATCTGCGTGTAGATATCTAAAAAAGGTCAAAAAACCCAGCATAACGCAAATAAGCAATAATTATTCGCAATAAATAATTATTGAACTCTTGCTTACTAGGCAAATTGCGCAAAATAAGCAATTGCTCACAATTATTTATTGAACTCGCGACAATATTGCTTACTAGACAACTTCATTAAGTGTATTTTATTAAGTTCATTTCATACAAAGTTGCTTAGTTCGTAAAATTTAGTAATTATAAAAACAATGTAAATGTAAGAAAGGCACAGTCTTGATTAAAGATTTAAAGTAGCAACGTTCTAGTTCTTACTTTACGCCCCCACCCGTAGTAAGCGCAATACCTCCTCATTTAAAATACAAGACCCTGCGCCACCAGCAGAGCCTATTCTAATTACAGGTCACGTGACGTCTAAACATTGGTCTTTCGAGACAACCTGAACCAAAAGATAACCACAATGGAAGAAATTCAACAGCTCACAAAGGAGCAATTCCAACTTGGGAAAATGATAGCCAGGTTGCTGGAAAACATGCAGAAAGATGGGCCCAGCAGAAAAATCCAGCAATACATTGACGAGAAAAGGGAAACTTTCTTGAATTACTTCCAAGAATTTGAAGAGCGAGACCACTTAATCAAAAAGTTGAATATCACAGAGCACGGATATTTTCAGAAAGGCTTTTACGAACAAGTAAAGGCCACACTTGAAGAGGCACTACAGCTATTGGATAAATACCAGAACTTGTTAAAAGAGGATGATTTGGTCAAGCAGACGACAAGATTAACGAACCCAAGCAAGACAATGAAGGAAAGTGCTAGGATATCTATTCAACAGACTACGAACGAAATGGATAAAACCAAGGAGGCGGAAAAAATACCTGATAAAGAGACCACAAGCGGCGTGGAGTTTACGACATCTTCAGGCTCGAGTACTGCCCAAAATACGAGGATTTCGGACTCTGAACAACCAAGTAACCATGAAGAGTGTGATTTCACACTTCATAATAACATGAATAACGATGAGCAGAAGCTAAGATTGAAGAGACAAATGGTCAAAATGAACACGATTACTAGGCTCATGAGCGACATAATAATACATAAAGACCAATCGCACCCAACGATGTACTATGAGTACAAAAGATGGACTTTAAACGACCACTTTAACAGTATAGCCGCATTACACGAAGAAATCATTATGCATGAACAAGAATTCATTGATTCTTATTTTCGTCAAGACGCATTTGGGCAACTTGAAACAGAAATTCAAGAAATAATGGTGTGCCTACATGAAATACAGAACTCAGGTATTCAACAGCCAGTAGGAGATGCTTGGACACGATTACCTAGGCAAACAATACCTACATTCGAATGGAACTATAATGACTGGACAGGCTTTCGAGACATATTCACCAAAGTCATTCATAACAATATTCGCCTATGTAACGCAGAAAAGTTACAATATCTAAAAACAAACCTCAGAGGTGAAGCAGCAAGGCTTATCAAACACATACAGATTTCAGACGCCAATTACTTAGCCGCATGGGATCTGATTAACGATAGATACAACAACAAACGAGCACTGTTATTTGCTCAACTAGATCTATTATTCAATCAACAGAATCAGAATTTGGAATCCTCTGGAGGGTTAAAAAGCATTCCTGATATTACACGTGAATGCATCCATGCCATCCAGAATCTAGGAATTGAGACAGACACCTGGGGACCGATTATTGTCTTCAAATTAATAAAAAAGTTGGACAAAGATACCCGAAGGTGGTATGAGCAAGCAGCTAAAGAACCAAGAGCAATTCCAGATCTCAAAGAATTTTTAAAATTGCTGGAAACACGGTTTCAGTCACTAGAAAATCTGAAAGAACAAAGAAGGAATAATGATGTTATAAAACCATCGCTTAACACAAGGTTCCCTGCAAAAAGCTTTCATTCCACACAGACACAGTGCAAGTATTGCAATGGTGTACATTTGATTTATAACTGTAAAAAATTCGTGTCCAGTGCAGTTGGTGAACGATATAAATTCATAAGAAACAGCAAATTATGCCAAAATTGCTTGAACCACAAAGAGGACGTAAAATGTTACAGTCAGCAGCGCTGTGGAGTATGTCGAGGCTATCATCATACTCTACTCCATCTAAGTCAAGGCAAGACTGAGCAGGAAATAAGCAGACAGAAGCCTGTGGCAACTCATAGCGCGATGACGAGGAAAGAACAACCGCCAAATTCTCATAAGCACGTGATTTTTGAGTAAGAGTTTTGGGTAATTATGACCTACTACGAGCATTAGTCGACCCGGGCTCTCAGGCATCATTCATAACCAAGAGAGCAGCTCAATCTATCGGACTACCTAGAACAAAAACTGATATCGAGATATCCGGAGTAGGCAACGTACAATCGGGGAAATCTAAAAGTAAAGTAGTTCTGCAATTATCGCCCAGATTTCCGTCAGATTTTCAACTACGACTGGAAGCGCTAATTCTTCCAAGTTTAACAAAGCTCCTACCCAACGAGACTCTCCCATATCTGGATATCCAACATCAGGATACCATGATGCTGGCCGATCCCACACTAGATGTTCCTGGTCCAATCGATATTTTGATAGGAGCAGATGTCTTTAGTTTAATCGTCATGGACGGTGTAAAACGACCGACTGAAGGGTTGCTGGCTCAGAAGACAGAGTTCGGGTGGATACTCACGGGAAGACCATCAATAAATATAGCTAGTACTTCAAAGATAATAAGCATGGTTTCAACAACCGAGTTAAATAAACAACTTGAGAAATTCTGGGAAGTAGAAGAAGTCACAACAAAAACTATACTCTCTGAAGATGATCAAATATGTGAAGACAACTACCAACACACATATAGACGAGACAAGAATGGGATTTATACAGTACACCTTCCATTAAAAGAAGGTTTAAACAAAATAGGAGAATCTCGCAAAATAGCTGCCGCAAGACTCTTACAACTGGAGAAACGATTTCTTGTAAATCCTGAACCTAAGAAAGAGTACTGCAAATTTATGAAGGAATATCTAGAACAGGGTCATATGAGAAGAATAGAGCCAGAACTCCAAGTCCCAAAACCACATTACTACCTGCCCCATCAAGCGGTCATTAAAAATGATAGTACCACGACGAAACTTCGAGTGGTCTTTGATGCATCTGCGAAATCTAGTACTGGCTACAGTTTGAACGACATGATGCACACCGGACCACGTTTGCAGGAAAATTTGTCAGATATTCTATTAAGATGGCTGAAGTATAAATATGTATTTAAATCTGACATAGAAAAGATGTACAGGATGATAAAGGCCGCAGATGAACACCAAAACCTATAAAGAGTACTATGGAGATTCTCAAATAATGAGCAAATAAAGGAATACGCTCTTATAACAGTAACATATGGTACAGCAGCAGCTCCATACTTGGCCATTAGAGCGTTGAAGCAACTAGCTATTGATGAGAAAAACGCATTTCCTAAAGCCGCAGACGTAGCATTGAAAGACTTTTATGTAGATGACTTAATGTCTGGAGCTGACTCGATGGAAGAAGGCAAAATGTTACAAATGGAACTATTGAATCTACTACGAAGTGGCGGATTCAACCTCAGAAAATGGGCAAGTAACAGTAGAAAGCTTCTGAGTATGATTCCAACTGAACTAAGAGAAAAGCGTCAAATGGAAATTAATGGTACAGAATCTATTAAGACATTAGGTATCTATTGGAGTCCAGCGACGGATACTTTTCACTTCAAAACTAATGTCACCAAAGAACTGCCAACAAAAAGAAACATCTTATCTGATATTGCCAAGCTCTTTGATCCGCTTGGGTGGCTTTCACCTATAATGATAACTGCGAAAAGATTGATGCAAGAGCTATGGGTTGAAGGAAGCCCTTGGTATGAACAAATACGAGAAGACCTAGCAAAAAAATGGCATAATTTCAAAACAGAACTTCCACAGATCGAAGAAATAATAATACCAAGATGGATGAATCACACAAAAAGTAACCTTGATATCGAATTACATGGATTTTGTGATGCTTCCGAGAAAGCATATGCTGCGGCAGTGTATAGCAAAACAACGACCAAGGAAGGAAAAACCCATACAACTCTTTTAACAGCAAAGACCAAAGTAGCACCAATCAAAATGAAAAAGACTTTACCAAGGCTCGAATTACGTGGTGCAGCATTATTAGCGAAACTACTGCATCTGGTAAAAGTTGCGCTGGATTTCCCTGATGTAACAACATACGCATGGACAGACTCCACTATTGTAATAGCTTGGATAAGGGGTGGTCCAGAAAAATGGAAGAGTTTTGTTTCAAATAAAGTATCCGAAATACAAGACTTAACTACACCCTACATGTGGCGTCATGTAAGATCAGAAGACAATCCAGCTGATGTGGCATCTAGAGGTATTAATCCCTCAAAATTACGCGACTCAAAATTGTGGTGGACAGGACCACACTGGCTTAAAGAGAAGAAGGAGAATTGGCCTATTTTACAAGGGGAGGTACTCACGACAGAAGAAATAAAACGTAATGAAACCATATGTGGAGCCACCGTTTCGAACAATAATCTTTGTGAAGAGATAATAACACGGTACTCCAAACTTCCCAAGTTACTACGAGTCTGGGCATATTGCCTGAGCTTTATCAATGCCTGTTGCAAGGAACGTATATCCAAAACGCAAGTGACAATAACTGAAACAACACAGGACTTGAACAGCATCATACGTATGATTCAACGAAAAGAATTTTCGTTGGAAATTAAGAGAATCCAGATGGGTCGAACAGTAGACAAC
This sequence comes from Dioctria linearis, assembly GCA_963930735.1. Lineage (NCBI taxonomy): Eukaryota > Metazoa > Arthropoda > Insecta > Diptera > Asilidae > Dioctria > Dioctria linearis. The sequence continues at coordinate 113,503,125 of OZ005743.1, read as the reverse complement.
CAAAGCTGTATCGCAGAGCTCAATCCTTTTATAGACCCTGAAGGTCTTCTAAGACTAGGAGGACGCATTGGGAACGCAGATATATCGTACGATGAGAAGAATCCAATCATATTACCACATAATCACCACATAACAGAACTAATTGTACGTGAAGCTCACGAAAGTACCCTCCATGGATCCACCCAAGTAACATTGGCGTTTATACGACGAAAGTTCTGGATCATAAAATCGAGAAGTGCGGTTAAGAGTGTAATAAACAAGTGCATTCGATGCATTCGCTACAAAGCACAAATTCCAACGCAGCAAATGGGAAACCTCCCTTCACCAAGAGTAACACCATCGAAACCATTTAGTCATACTGGAGTTGATTACGCCGGACCTATAAAGACTAAAGCATCTAGAATACGAGGAAATACAACGCACAAAGCTTACATAGCAGTCTTCATATGTCTCGCCACCAAAGCAATACACCTGGAGTTAGTAAGCAGCCTTACAACAGAAGATTTCCTGGCAGCACTCAGACGTTTCTTCGCCAGAAGAGGGAGGTGCACACATATATACAGCGACAACGCAACAACGTTTGTCGGTGCACAGAAGATTATTGATCAAGATCTGAAGAAAGCGATAAAACACAACAACAGTCTAGCAAATACTTTAGCAGGCAAAGGCGCAGAATGGCATTTTATTCCCCCGGCAGCTCCTCACTTTGGAGGAATATGGGAAGCTGGAGTAAAATCCGTTAAGTACCATTTAAAAAGAGTCATAGGTGAATCAATCCTTACGTTTGAAGAAATGACAACGCTTCTCTGTCAAATTGAGGCATATCTAAACTCGAGACCAGTATGTCCCCTGACAGAAGATCCATCGGATCTTAACATTATAACCACGGCACACTTTTAATTGGTGAAGCTCTAATAGGCCCTCCTGAGCCGCAGGCTCTGACTGAATCTCATCATTACCATTCTCGATGGGAACACATTCAAAGAATGAATAGAGATTTTTGGACGGCGTGGTGCACAGACTACCTAAATTACTTACAAAAACGACCAAAATGGAGAAACCGGGCTAACAATATGCAAATCGGGCAAATAGGTTTACTGAGAGATGAAAACTTGTCACCAACAAATTGGCCACTAGCAAAGATTAAAGAGGTTCACCCAGGTAAAGATGGACTAGTGCGAGTCGTAACTGTGCAATATAGGGGAAATAATGAGCTGAAACGACCTATATCAAAAATATGTCCTCTGCCTATCAACCTCCCGGAACCTCAAGAAACAGCAAATAGTAATATAGTAAGTAATGAAGAAAAACTAACTGGAAGTGTAATAGTCTGTGCCGCTATAACAAAACCAGACTCAGAGATGCAAGAATCTCAAATACACCATAAGGATTCTCCATTACCATCCCGACAATATAGTAAGAGACTGAAACAAGAAACTAGTGCAATAGTTGCTCCATCACCATCAAAACGAGCGCGTAAGGAGTCAGGTCATGAAGTTGAAGATAGAACCACAGCGTATAGAAGACGGATCGAACAAGCAAAACAGGAAGCGAAACAATTGAACCCGAAACGTTGTCGCATTCACCCTGTCACTACAAAATATGACTGTCTTATACCGATAGGAAAGCAAAAGCAACTAACAGAAAAATATAGAGCTCGGATGGGATATACAGACTCTGCGCAAGCTGAAAAGAAACGTATTACACTAAACGAGTATAGAAACCGAAAAAAGGGTCTAAACACAAAATTCATAACTTTGCTGCTACTATCACTACTGGTTAAATTAGGCAAATGCTCGCTGAACATTGCACGCCCACAACCAGGACTATACGTTGAAGACATTGGCGAAATCCAACTCAAAAGAGGAACATTCAGAGTTGAACTCAAGTTCACTGCTGACGAAATAAAAACAAATTTACACCAGATTACGTAAAGAAGGACAAGAGATCCAAGTCACCAGTTACTGGAGAAACATACGTACACACGCAGTTGGAACAAGTCTAAGCGTGCTTGCGATAGGTACAATTATAGGACTAGTCTTCGCAGGAAGGTTCACATGGAAAAGGTGGCAGGCTATGAAAACAACTAAAAACTCAGCCAATGACTCACCAACAGCAGACCATACAGACGCCATCTCAGAGTTCAATCTTTACTCATCACCGAGTCCCCGGCAGAATGTTCAAACGTGAACATAAAAAAAACGCGAACATAAAATTTGACATAAAACCATATTAAATAAATCTGCGTGTAGATATATATCAAAAAACCCAGCATAACGCAAATAAGCAATAATTATTCGCAATAAATTATTATTGAACTCTTACTTACTAGGCAAATTGCGCAAAATAAGCAATTGCTCACAATAATTTATTGAACTCGAGACAATATTGCTTACTAGACAACTTCATTAAGTGTATTTTATTAAGTTCATTTCATACAAAGTTGCTTAGTTCGTAAAATTTAGTTATTATAAAAACAATGTAAATGTGAGAAAGGCACACAGTCTTGATTAAAGATTTAAAGTAGCAACGTTCTAGTTCTTACTTTGCGCCCCCACCCGTGGTAAGCGCAATACCTCCTCATTTAATATACAAGACCCTGCGCCACCAGCAGAGTCTATTCTAATTACAGGTCACGTGACGTCTAAACAGCATGTAATGCCGACTCTACTGATTTCCCCTTTGTATAGGAATGCTGACTACCACTGCCGCCCTGCCAAACATTCCTTATATGCACCTTTATCAATCTCTCCAAGACCTTAAGCATAAAGGAGGAGAGGCTGATAGGTCTAAAGTCTTTTGCCTCGATATGGCTTGTTCTGCCTGTCTTTGGAATGAAGATTATCCTCCCTTCTTGCCAGGCCCTGGGCAAAAAACGGAGCCTCAGGCAGCTCTTATAAATCGGCACTGGCCATGGTATTATGTACCTTAGTGCCTTCTGAAGCATAATGGGTCTTAGTCCATCAACCCCAGACGCCTTAAGGCGATTAAATGAATGGACCGCCCATTTCGTCGCTTTTTCACTAATTATAGAGCTGATCACCTCCTCCTTTCCATCCTGTAGGTGCCGTTCTGAAGAACTCGACACCGACAGACTTATCACCCCACTGCCCGGAAAGTGGGCGTCAAGAAGTACATTTAACAGCTCCTCGTTTGTGGTTGTCCAGACTCCGTTCTCCCCTTTTATAAAGGACGGAGTACTATGGTCCTCAGTAAGCACCTTCCGAAGTCTGGACGCTTCTGTATTAGACTCTATTGACTGGCAGTAGCTCCTCCATGAAGATCTCTTTGCCAGCCTTAGCGCCTTCTTGATTGATCTTAGGCCGTCCTTATAGCAGGACCAGTCTACCTGATCTCCGCTACGCTTGGCTGCATTAAACAACCTACTCGATTTTTCTCTAAGCTTACCCAGTTCCGCATTCCACCATGGTGGCCTTGATGTTTCACTGGATCTGCTTAAGGGCAAGCTTCCAGGAATGCTACGTTTAACGCCTCGGTGACAGTATCGACCGTATCATCCACTGCTGACTCTGTGATGAGTCTTTCGGGTGGTGAGCCCAGCCTGCCACTGACTTCATCACAGAAACGGTCCCAATTTGTTCTACGAACATTCCTGATAGCCTCAACAGGTCGCGCAGCAAATACAACCTCGAAGAGTATCCAAGCGTGGTCTGATAAAGACGTCTGGTGAGACAATCTCCAGTTGCGAACCACGAAGTTGTCCGAACAGGTGACTAGGGTTAGGTCCAAGACCTCACTCCTGTTTACTGTTCTGAAAGTTGGCGTATTGCCTCTATTGCACACTACGAACTTAGTCTCTAACAAATAATTAAAAAGAGGCTCACCTCTCGGGTTTATATCCGTGCTACCCCAAATGATATGATGGGCGTTAGCATCACACCCTAGTAAAAGATTGATGTTCCTCGCTTCAGCAGCCTCGATCACCAATCTCATATCCCTGGAGGTGGCTGACGGCTCCTCATACGGCATGTATTCCGAGGCCATCCAGCATTTGTGGGCCCCGCCTCTAGGCCTACAACCATAAGATCCTTAGAGCTGAAATTAGATAACATTAGTTCCTGAAGGTTTTTCCTAACAAGTATACATGTTCTTACCTTGTCTGACTCTTGACTATAAAATAGCCTGAATCCTCTGAGGCCTAACCCCTGAACCTTGGTCCCTCGGACCCACGGCTCCTGGATAAGCGTCACATCTATGCTCTCCTTATTTAGGAGCAGCATTAGGTTGGCTGACACAACCTTACTATGATGAAGGTTGATTTGCACCACCTTCATCCACAATATTTACGTCCCCCTCCCCGCATTAGAGTATAAATTTTGACTTTAAGCGGGGGGCGATCGATTCTCTATCTGCCACTGTAAAACGGAAATTTCAATAAAACATAAGTAATGACGTTTGCATTTATCTCTATTCTTTCCTTCAGCGCTCTGCTCATGCTCATACGTTTATCAGAATGCGTTGCTATGAATCATTATATACGGGAAATTATATCAGAGTGTGGTCACCGGTCAGTGTATTGTTTGATTTTGTGGAGTGCAATTGGTGATAAATTAATAATCATAAAACATGTAAAGAAATGTTACTAGTTTCGATCCTAACAGTTACCTTAAAAACAGTTTAAAACTCAAAAAATATTTTTAGGTACGCAGTATTTTTATAATTGAATTTCGCTCAAAAAAACTAACTGATGGAAATACTGCATACCTACAAATATTTATTGATTTTTAAAATGATGATTTCTTAGATAGCTGTTAGCATCGAAACTAGTATTACTTTTTTTACGTGTTGATTGTTAATCTATACTTATTAGTGCCATTGTCAAAAGAATTGGTCATAGACCATTTCTAGTTTTTTTACTTGTTTATGTATGTAATTTATTAATTTCCGTACGAAACTTTACAACAACATGGCAATTGAAATAAATTACATAACTAAATTTACTAAATTTACATATTGTGTACTTTACATATGGAATTGAAGCAATGTAAAATTACATACAACTTATGTAATTTAGTTCCACAGCATTATGTAAATTTATATGTCGCATTTTACATCGGAAATTGGAAAACGCATAAACAATGTAAAATAACATACAGTGCGAAATTGCTATACATAACGCTACCATTGTTTGCAATCTGGTGCCTATTATATGTAGTAGCGGAGCTTTCAATAGATATTTTTTACGGTGTGGACAAAATTAAAAATAAAAAAAAATGCAAATAAATATCAATAGTTATTTTTTCTTTATAAAAACCGAATGTAAATGTTATCCCCTTTTTATTAGAAAAGTATTTAATTAAATGCCTCTTAGCATGCATGCATCACTGTTCGCAATGAAATGGATAAGAGTGATTTAGTTTAACATTAAGATTCAGGATTTGTAAAATTTACAACGTTTGATTGATTAATGCTACAACAATTTGTAATTAACTTCTAAAAACAAATATTAGTAGTTGCTCTATGACAGCACGAGACTACAGCTTTTCCTGCCCATGTGCCCACAATACTACGGCCATTGATATTATATATAAATATATGTGTCCAAACTGGAATAAAATGTAAGACGGTTTGGTGGCGCTACCGTCGTAAATAATGGTTGTAGTCACAAATAGCAACACTTCTAGCCGCAAACCTGAAGTGATGCGTTGCGCGCTACACTTTCTGATTGGAATTGGATTACAATAATGTTCGAGTGACTCATCATACTGACGAAATAAAGAGCTGCGGGCAAATAAAGACAAAACGCTATGTTTGTATGCACATGCGCAAAAGGGATATTTTCTGTTTCGATAACATTATGCAGTCGTAGGTATTCGTATATCCGTCGTTGGAAATTTATGGGTACGAAATGAATACTATATAGTTTCGGACAACCTTTTTTGGTTTTGTTTTCGCTATGGGCTTTATGCGGTTGCTCATATTTTCTGATTTAACTTAGGAAACACATCTGTCGTGGCACTGGCAGACTCTTTTCTACTCAAAGGGTGTTAATTTTCCGCGTTGTTTGGTTTCATTGATTTTCATTTGAAATTCAATTCAATTCAATTCTTTGGACACTGAATTCGGCCTTTTTATATTTTATTGGTTTAATAACATTATAATTAGATTTTTTTCCTCAATTTCGTTTAAGCTGCATTATTTGGGTTTGTTTTTTCATTGGACGTAATTTTTAATTTCTGATTAATTGAATTACTCATTAAAAAATTTTATTTTTCATGTATTGCTATTGTGGCGTAGATTTAAGTGGGTTTTTACTTTGACTCCTTTCAGGGTTGAGAGGAAAGTTTTATATTGTACTTTTAGGTTCTAGGTGGCATTAAATTTAAATTTCATACTAATAATTTTAAACAAAAATTAGTTTTTCCTGCAGTTATAAAAACTGTAATAATAGAAATACACCAGGTGCTTTTCTCTCGTTTTTCCGAGTTCCCAATGATTACCGGAGAGATATTTGGTTAAAGCATTCTGGTGATATATACCTTCAAATTGACAAGATATCCTCCCGAAGTATATATTTTTGTGAAAATCACTTTTACGACAAAGATATTAAGGAATACTCAACTAAAAAAAATATTAGCTGTTGATAGTATTCCGAAGTCGTTTGACCGTCTTATTTGTTCTTGTTCTGAAAATAGAACATCATTTTTGCCAATTATATTTGCAAAATTCTAGACTGCAAACTGTTAAAAAGACTTTAAGAAATACGTCCCAACGGCCGCGTACGTGTAAATCTCATGGAATTAATACTAGTACAAATTTTACTGAAGTCTCTCCAAGGATTCTTATCAATCTGGAGATGAATTAATAGTTACGAAAGGACCAAATGATCGCACTTATCTAAAAAATTATAAGATTCCTAAAACACCTGAAATGGATTAAATACATCAGTGGCAGTTTCCTTCACCTGAAAAGGAAGTACAATTGAAAAGAAAATATGAAAGGCCGAGGGTACCACGACATATATTCAATTCTCCGAAAAAAGCCAAATTGTATAAGGCAGAGAAGAATTACTTAAAGTCAAAAAGTGAAGACGTCGTGGATTTTGTAAAATGTCATTTTTTACACAAACAAGTAGGAAAGTGGTGTGAAAAAAAAGCAACTTTCATTAAAATATTACTATAAATTTCCTGTTTTATATCGGGAATTGTTAAAGTCAGGATTTTCCTTACCTTCCGTAAGAACAATATTAAAGGGGCATTCGTATTATAAGCAAGAAAGCTTCTGGAATGTCTGAAATGCAAAGAAAATGCAATTTTCTTTTTGATGAAATGTCAATAAAACAAGAGTTGGAGTATAATATGAAAGATGATATTATATATCGGTTGACTGATCATTCATTTCTTGGGAGAAAAGACAAAGTATCCTCATCAGTGATGTTGCTTATGATCAGGGGCTTGAATGAAAACTGGAAACAAGCTGTTGGCTACCATGCGGGACCAATAGATGGAGAAAGCTTGCGGGTGATAGTAATAGAATCTATTAAAATGCTTCGTCAAGTTTCGTACGATGTATAACGTACAACGTGTGACCAAGGTGCAACAAATAGGTTATGCTTCAGAAAACTGGGTGTTAAAAAAGAAGAACCATATTTTTTTTCTTGGAAATTGTAAATTTTATGCTTTTTATGATTGCCTTCACCTTTTCAAAAGCATTCGGAACACGTGATATTCTATTGACATTAAAGTGGATAGCAAAACAGTTTCTTGGAATATTATACGCGACGTATACAATTTTGATAATGGTCATATAAGAGCAACGTATAAGCTGTCTTATTTGCACATTGAACCAAACAATTTTTATAGAATGTCAGTGAAGCTGGCAACGCAAATTTTGAGTCATACAGTGTCATCAGCTATTTTAACTGCAGTCCATTTAGGTTGTTTCAATGAAATAAAGAAAGATACAGCTATAAATACTGCGTCTTTCCTTTCTAAACTAAATGCACTCTTCGCTAATTTAAATAGTGTAATGAGATTTTCAAGAAATCCAAATAGAAATGTATTATCAATTGAAAATAAAACATTAATTGAATATTTAAGTGATGCAAAAATTTGGATCGCTACATGGACACACATGGGACGTATGAAACGGCCTTATTGTTTTGATGGGTTAATTTAAACCATAAATGCTATAGAAATATTATGGGAAGATTTAAAGCTTACACAAGCCACCTCAATCAGGATCCCATTGAAAATATGATATCCATGATAAGGGGATTTGAGAGTACCTATGAGAGAAATCCATCTTGCTATAGAGTGTATAAGAACTTAAAACAAATCATATTTCATGTTGGCACACCTTCCGAATATTCTAGCTATAATGATTCTGGTTCGAGTAGTTTAATTAATTTCGATACGACTTTAAGAAAAAATGAAGGTCATACAAAAAATATTAATAATTTCGAATTCTTTCATAATAACGATTAAGACAATCATGACAATGAAGAAATATCAGTAGAATTCTATTCGGAAGTTCTATCTGAAATATTTGAAGATAGTACCCCTGAAGATAAATTTAAAAGTAACTCCTTACTTTATTTTTATGGATACATATCACATAAAATGGTAACATTAACAAAGTATGATTTTTGTTCAGCGCATATTAAAATAAACAGCCTGAAGATTCAAATAAATATCTCTTTATTCAAAATAAATCGTTTTCAACAAAAACAAGATATGGATCTTTATCAATACCCACTCAAGCTTTTGAAACTGAATTAAGTAAAATTTTTTGTGAATTTTTAGAACTATTTCCAAAAGTTAGATTTCAAAAAAATATTTTCCATTCTTATTTGTTTCCAGTTATTAGCACTAAATTGAATCAGTGGCCAGGTTGCGACCATAAAAGTATTGTTCTGAAAGCAATTTAAAAAAATTTTGTTAGAGTACACGTGAGAAATTTTAACCGAAATTTAAAAATTAAGTGCAAAAATCAAAGATTGCGTATTCTCCAAGGTATAGAGTAAAAACAATATATTTTTTCGATTATTTCCCTTCAAATGATAATTAAATATTTTAACTAAGCATTTGTGTGGAAGGAGAGACAGCTTTCCGTAACATGACGTACTTTTAACTTCTTTTACTTTATTTTCTTAAATACTTATATGTATTTATTTGACTAAATATGCGCAAAGTTTAGTCCATTTGGCCTAATACAATTTATTTCAATTCGGCTTCGACGTAGATTTCTGCGTATAGAGTTGCTCTTGCTCCTGCTTGGTCGAATATTACTTCTTGTAAGCAAAACATGTCAAGAAGCACCATAAGTAAAAATAGAAGGGATCGGGATTAGATAATGTTGAAGGTGAGGATACCATCCCATTCCGTTCCGCTTCCAATTCATTAATTTGGATATCTTGTACCCAAAAGAGCCCTCACTGTTCTGCTATAATGTACATGTACATGTACATGTATCTTCTTGTAGGTCTATCTTCAATTGAATTCAGGACATTCCGTTTCACATTAACCGGCTGACCTAATAACTCTTCAATAACCTGCCACATTTTTATAACCTAGATGAAATCTATACTATACTAAATTTGTCATTCCGTTTGTAACGCACAGAAATAATGATGGTAGAACAAAATGGATTGGACACCCACGCATACTATTAAAAGTTATTTTGAGTTTTGCCTGTCCGACGGTCTGTCCGTCTGTCCGTCCGTCTATGCGCACGATAACTCGAGAACGCGTTCACTTAGAAAGCTGAAATTTTTTACACGGACTTTTAAAAGTAAAATTAGTTCGAAAATGAGACAAATCGGTCATCTCGTTCGTGGGGTTGCCATACAAAAATTTTGGTTTCCACTATATATTTGTATACTGTCTGAGAACGCGTCGACATAAAGAGCTGAAATTTGGTACATGATGTCTTTACAGTAATAACAAATAAAATTTCAAAAAAAGAATAAATCGGGCAACCCTTCTTGGTATTGCCTTATAAAAATTTAGGTTTTTTACATATACTGTGAAATCGATCAGTCCTAGTAATTTGTATTGTAATAAAAACTTCTTCAGAATAGGAAATCCTATAAAATTGGTGATAATCATATTTTCTGTCCGACGAACCGTTCTAGAAATATATGCGAAAAACCACTTCAAAAATCAAACTTTCATAGATCGGTGACCATACGAAATTTTATACGGGCATTCATCTAGATTCTAGGGTATCATAAGAATTGGTCGTATACCAATTCAAGCTTTTTTACTTGCTATTTATTCGTATGATTCGTCTAACGGTTACACGGATCTGTTAATTTGGAAGCAGACTATGTACTATATAAAAATATGCATGGCGATGTACTCATCAATTGAAAATCTTGCAGGGTTTATTTACCCTAGAACTCCCTATGTTGACTTGAAATAAAAAATAAAACTAAAAGTAATTATACTGGATCTTAATTTTTTTAATATGGAGCGTCTTGATTCAGTCACTTCATGAGCATTCCAATCACACTACTATTTTGTTCTGGCCTCCGCAAAAAGGCAAACTGTTTTTTAACAGTCAGTTTGATTGCATAATATTTTCCTTTTTCTAAAATTTAAATGAAAACCCAACTTAAATAGAAAACCAACAATAATGATTATTATACCCTACATCATGAAATCATAGGGTATATTAACTTGGTAACGCATATTAATAATGCTGCTCAAAATGTATTGGACATATACGCATACAATTTTCTGTTTGTCGCGTTCTTACAAAACTTTTAAATACTACTTCAAAAATGACCATACAAAAATTGAGGTTTTTTTGTGCATATTGTGAAAATTATCAGTCCTAGATGTTTTTATTGTACTGAAAAGTTCTTCAGAATATAAAATCATATGAAATTTTGTTATGATCATTTTTACTATCCTACGAACCGTTCTAGAAATTGATGCGAATAAAAATTTTAACGATAAAACTTACACAGAGAAATTACATACGGCCGTTCATCTAGAGGGTATTGTAAGAATTGCTCTTATATGAATTCTAGCTTTTTCCTTGTTTTAATAACGCCTTACTTCGGTCATTAACCCTCCAGTGTTCTAGCATTATCTAAATTTGAAAGTTAGAGCTCACAAAATGGAAATTTGACTTTTTCCGTAATTTTTATTGAGAAAAATTACTCTACTTCAATCGAGCGAGGTATCAGATGGCTGACAAGAATCTACATCTGAAATCTAATGTGTGTTATTGTCACGAAAGCTACTACAAAATCTCCTTTTACTTTCCAAGAAAACTTCAATTCAATACGTTTAAATAGCTACTGACCATCATCTACATATGCAAATTGATCCTGTGTATCTTTTTTCTCAAATAATATATCTACTCTAAAAAACAACAAGCCATTATTTATTCTTCCTTCATTCAAAATCATCATCCAATATCTCCCTCCGCCCTCAAAACGATAAAGAATTCTAAAATACGAGTACATCTTATATTATATTACTAAAATAATAAAGCGGTGCCATTTAATAGTACATATTAAGTTTGATGCTCTAATTGTCACACAAAATAAATTTCTGTTCAAATTTCTTTATTTTTAAAACCAGTCAATATAATCCAAAACTCATTTTCAGTTTAATTTTACATCCATCATACACTCTAATCTTTTCTAAAACAAATATCAACATCATATTATGAAATTAATAACGCAGGAAACTAAATTTTACATAATATTGTGCATAACACATAATAATTAACAAACTCATAACGAAAATTTTACAGTAAATTCTCTAACCGAAAGCAAAATATTCGCGACGTAGAAGAATATTTATATAAGCTCTATTTTGCTCATCTGTTCAAAACGGTACATAGTGCGGCATCTGTTGAGGAAACCGTGCACATTTTTGGGCATTTCTATTAATATATAAAATCAATGCTACGGCTTTGTTGTTTTCTTGGTGCGCCTAAATGTAGGCTTTTTTATTATGATTTTGATGTTTTCAAGTGTTGCACCTAAATTTAGGCTTTGGTCTTGAAATAATATTAGCAATAATTAAAGTTAACACTAGGATATTTTTGTTCATGCAATGGGGGAAGATAGGGAGGGGGAATGAAATTTTCATCTGAAATCTTCTACTTACTTTGCTTTTCGAGATATTAACGATTTGGTTTTGAATTAATATTAGTAATGCAGTGTAATACATTTAATACAAAAAAAAAACGTTTTATATATAATAAGTACTCTTTACACTTTGTTATTATTTCACTGGAAAACACTGGAGGCCTTACCTTGGGTAGGGGTCTCTCCGGGTTGAGCTAAAGAAAACTTTTCTTTCTGGGCTGCATTTCAACAGCCTATTTATTTGAAGTCGAACCAATTCCTTAACCAATCAGAATTAGTCGATTATGCATTTTCCTATTTGGTAGGAATTGTCGGGTAGACAATTCCATATGCAGGCATATGCTCCGATTTTTGTCCAAACGGTAACACTCAAATGCAACAAATCGAACAAACAATTGAAAATCAAAATTCTGATTTTTGTTTAAATGGAAACGCTCAAATAAAAAATATCAGAAAAATTATTAAAAATTGGCTTTTCGTTTTGGACGGAAACGCTCGAATTTCAAAAATCAGTAAACAAATTGGGAATATCACAAAGCAATTGAGAATGACAAAAACAATCAAAGACAATTTTCAGGATCACACAGTAGGTAGCTTATATGGAAAATGATAAACGTACACATATTTACATAAGAGTACTAGCCCAACAGTCAGTACTCAGAAGGGATCGTATATCAAGTTCTCTTTCTGATGAACGATAGCTATTTCACGCATACGTTTTTATTTTATTGTCTTGCGGGTGCCCCGAGGAATGTTCGACACATGACTCCTGTTTCTGAGTGTGTTAATGGGTTAAGATTTTTTTGTTTTGTGTGTATGAAATGAGTTTGGATTAATTTTTAAGTTTTTGGAATATGTGATAATGATGCGTTTGGGCAGTTAGACAATGCATTTAGGCAATTAGATAATGCAATTATTAGAATGTGAGTTATGAATCTGAAGAAGGTGATATGGAGTCATGACACGAAGATTAAATTTTATTATATTATTAACCTACAAGGTAATACAATGTAAGTCAAAACAACTTATAGAACTATTTACATAACTAGTGAATGTCAATATAAATCAATTTGACTTATAAAATCAACTTTCAGTTAAGTTGATTCGACTTACATAACTTTACCCCTGGTAGTTGCAGTATGCCCTATCTAATTAATATGGGGTCCTTTGCAACATCGGATGTCCTAATTAGCAAAAAATAAACATAAGATCTAAAGTTTCTTAATTTTTATTACTTCCCAACATATTGAGCTTTTTCCAAAATTAAATATATTTTTCGTACGAGCTAAAATTTGGGGTTATTAACAGAAATAGTAAATTTTTTGCAACTATCCCCCATTTCCTTTACTATCAGCGAACAATTAGTCTGTAACTTAGTACAATTTAAAATATGGTCAAACAGTAGGTACTCGGTTGTTATATTACAATAATCATGAATATATACAAGAAACACAGAGATTACAACCGAATATAACAATTCTTCTTCTTCTTCTTTTTGAAGAATAACAGATATATATATATATATATATATATTTACATAGCGGTCGAAATTTCCTCATGTTAGAAATTATTAGATTTTTAATTTAACATCTCTCTTTAATCCACTCTCTCTGAAAGGATTATTACTTAAAACACACCAAAACGTAAACATTTTTCCCGATTTTATTAGTACACTGTTTTAATATTTAACACTAGTTTACAAAACTTTATTTTTGCCATGTAATTATTGAGAAAATGATCCGATAAAACTAGTGAATACACCACACTGTGCATAATCTCACAGCCCCTCATTCCTCTCTACAAATCCATCCGCTTTGCTTTTACCCAAAATCTTGTGGAATATTTTGTGCCCAATATTCGATTCATCTGATATTAAGAAATATCAAAGTAAACATGCAAGACTTGCAATCATTTATACTTTATATATTTATATGGAAAGAGAATACTTATACTCTAGGTAGCATTTATCTCTCTTATATTGCTTCTATACATATATAGTACTCACTATCTTTTAAAATTCACATATAGAAGTTTATTGGATATGATTTTTTTTATAAAGTTTATACTACATGGATCTGTGTTATTAGTAAGTATTAAGTAAAATGTTAACATTATAATGGAAAAGGGTATTTTTTGTGAAATATTTAACATCTGTCTAATACACCACGTCGCAATTTATTATCGATTTTGATATTTGTTTGACTACGTGTGGCCCCGTCCATATAGGTGATAGTTTGTTTTTCTTCCAGGCGTTTATATTTTTTAGTTATTTCCTTACTTCGTATTGATTTTCGCCAACCTTTTTATGTATCTTTTTTATTTTATATTTGATGTAATTACCATAGTCATAGTTATAAATCAATTCTAGTCTTGCTTTAGATTCGTGGGGAATGGGTGTCGGAAACCCTGGAGTACTTAATGGGTGTCATTTGGATTGCAGTAAGCACAGTGTTGTTACGGACGTATGCGGCTTCTGCAATCACTCGTCCCAATTCTCATGTTGATCATTAACGAAACTACGCAAATATGCAGTCATGCAACAGTGATATGCTGTTGTTTGTATCAATTTAATCGTTAGTAAATAAGACGCGTTCTTAAAGAGACCACTAGTAAAAATAAAGCCTTGTTCTGTAATGACCTTTTTTAGGGACTTGCTAACGGAGAATTATATTTTTGTAGATATTATTTGGAACTGTTATTTCTTCTGTATGGGTGGGTCAAATCGTCAAGAAAAGTCAGAATATTGTCGCGTGCAATAGAAAAAGAGACATCTGTTCAGTCCACCGAAGCATTCACGTAACCTCGGTGGATTTCCACGTCTATATTTGTATCTTCCTACAAATACCAAAATAACCACAGATTAGATATCAAGTCTTCAAAAACAACCTAAAGAAACCAAATTACTTATCTAATTCTACAGTACATAATCCACTGTCTATAAGATCCTGTGACTCATTCCATCTAAAAACAGACAAACAAATTATTAATAATTAACAAATAAATCAAAACTATCTTCAACTTACCTCAAAGGACATGTAGCTCCAGTATATTTATATTTTATAATGTCATGAAGTGACATTACGTCAGCCAGCTCACTGTGGTGCGTTCAGATATCGCATCAAATATTGATAGGGCAACACCGAGAGGCGAGAGCTGATAACTGGATGCGGCGGCTATCTAAAGCCGATGACTCGCAGTAGAAGATCATTCTTGGTTCAGAGTTCATCTGATTCGGAGACTAATCCGAGTAACAAGAAGAATATTCCCAATCTCATTATAGAAGATAAATTCTATATTTCAGAGATTAGTCTGAAAATTCCTATTATTTCTAACCTTCCTGCTCACACCTAAGCAGAAGATTAATCTGCAATACTCCTGCCCACACCTAAGCAGAAGAATAATTATGGGCAGAAATTAATCTGCAACATCTCCTGCCCAGTGCCCACATCTAAGCAGAAGAATAATTCTGCTCCAGAGATTAATCTGCAACTATCCTGCTCACATTTACAGAAGAATAATTCTGATGCAGAGACTTATCTGCGCTTCTTCTTTATAGTAGCATATTGTTACATTTCTGCGCACGCACAGAAAACTGTCAGACACTAATCTGACTCGTCTTACAGTCTACAGCACTACTACAGCTACCCTTGTGCCCTCACGTACGAGCACAGGTATTTTGCTGCCCTTGTGCTCGCACGCGCCACAAAAAGGCTATTACTATATAGAAACATATTTATACCACCTTGGGTACAATAAATCTATATTCAGAGACTAATCTGAATTAGTTTTGCTATGGAAGCATTTTGCTGCCCTTGTGTCCTCACGCACTAGCAGCATCAACATTTTCTTTTCTTTCGTTCTGATGACAGATAATTAATTATGGTCTTCTCTCTTCATTCAGAACGAGTAGATCATTGGTAGCGCCTGGAGCAGGAGCTCACTGATTTTTTGTTTTTTTTGTTTTTTTTTTTTTTACTAGAAGTTTTTTTTAATTGTATAGTAGTTTGTGGGTTAGGACAACTCCTTTACTACCTCTCACGTCCGAAACTAGATCTCACAACATCTATGGGAAATGGATACTTCGCGTGAAATAAGTAGTTAAGTACGGACATAAACTACTTTCAGACAATCGACATCTAAAGAAATAACACATTCTATAGATGTAACATATGTTTGCATCTCTGTCTACGTGTACCCTTAGGTGTCACTATTGTTTATGTTCGGTAATGAAATTTATCCTAGCACAAAAGCCGTAGGTGCCTAACATTAAAATTAGTAGGATTAAATAGAAATATATTTACATTCTTTTATGTGGAAATTTGCATCTTTTTAATAATAAACTGGGAATTAGAATATTGGTAAATGCATATAATTTAGATAAGAGCACTTAATTTTTAATATATTTTCGTGACATAAATTTCCAAAAAATGAAATTTTATGGTAAGTTATTGGACAACCGAAAATAGAAATAGGCTTACTGGGAACCAGGAATATCAAAAAGTTGCTTTATATTACTAGCTCTCACTATTCTGCTGCTGGTATGCAATGTTGGATGATAATTTCAAATACCGCGCCAAAATCCCGCTATTGTATCCAACGCTAATCTGTTTACAAAATTTCAGTACCATTGCAGGCAAGAGCTTTAATGTTAACTAACAAAACATTTTAGTCAAATGAAAAGTAACTATTTTTGCTGAGCACGTTGATGAGATTCTTTGTCAACTTATCTATCAGCTCATCAATAAATTTGTATGTATACTGAACTGTATGTCTAGTGCATCTGATGTGCGAGTCAAAGGAAGATAAATGGTGTTGAGCAATCATTGAATTGCGAAGTATTTAAATGAGTTTAGTTCCGGTGCTAGAACAAAATCAGTTTTTCAATCATTGCGCTAATGGTGATTGGGCTACTATTAGGCTTGCATATCAAACAAAAATTCCAGGAACTTTACCCGAAGGTACCACTCTCTTCGAGCGAGACAATACATACCAGTCTCCAGCGTAATTATTTCTTACCTTCAAGGACAACCTTTTCCATGAAAACGCTACTTGCAGTGCAGTTGCAGGTAAACACATACCATCTACATAATTATCCCATGGTTGAAATGGAATCAGATAAACCTGATATCGCACCTATTACTTAGAAAAACTATTCTCCTTTTATGTGTTATGCAGCACTTTGATTCGAATCCTACTTCTGATAGTTAAAAGATTAAAATTTACTACATTTTAATATATTCGCCCAACCCATGACTGCGCCCCTACGTAGCGTTCCGCGCAAGGACATTGTCGACATGCCTGTTCGGATTTCACTCACTGACTGACTCTTCTGAGTTTTCTCTAAAAGGGAAAATAATCTGGTTTTATTGATTTTCTTCTAGCGCATTGTCAACGTCCTTTTACGTTCACTACCACAGTCACGGGCTGACGGTATCTTCATTTAATTTTTCTTTGAATCGGGGATTTTGATCCAAAGCGTTAACATCACTTACCGGTATATCCAATATAAGAAAAAAATCAACTTGATTAATTCAAACTAATTCCAAAAATTCGTTCAACGAAGTAAATAGACTTTGGTTGTTTTCCATTTGAATTCTAGAACACTAGCGCTCCTAACAAAAAGCGGGGGCAATGGAAACTAACTCCTGAAACATAAGGCAGCAAACCAGAACACATCATGAAAAGACCGGAGTAATGGCAGAAACACATCCAGGCGTCGAGGCTTCCTCGAGGTGTTGTCAAAATTTCCAACACGGGTTTTTAAATGAAGCAACACAAAACCAAGCCAGCAGCTAGCCTCAAGGCCTAGCCGCAAAGCGCGCTTTGCTCAATGTTGAAATTTTTCTCTCTCAGGCCTACTTCTGTCAACAGATGTACTAACAAAATTACAATGACAGCACCGAGCCTGGTGGTATCATTTTGTTTTCATTTCTCTGAGGCAAGCCTTGAGGCGAGCTGCGAGGAAGCCTGAGAGAGGCCAGGCCTGAGGCTTGCTTGGATGTGTTTCTGACTTTATGGGAGCCATGACTCCGACAACCAAAGACAAGAACTCGCTTCTTCGTTTCGAAGCTTGGGTTGGGAGTTAGCTTCGAAGAAAAAAAGAAAACACTCCGAGTTTCTAAGTATTTCATTTGACTTGAGAAAAAAAACTGATTTTGTTGTTTTCTTCGTGTTTTGTCAAATTTATGTTATGTTGTAAAGTATATTTCTATACATAATTATCTACGTTAGAAAGTCCTTATCAGCTGTGATTACGACCTGTCCTTACGATAACTGATTATGACATCTGTCAATTAACATTATTTTTCTACTAATTTTTGAATCTTAGTTTGCGTGTGTTTCATTCGAACCCGACCAGTCTGTGCGTACGTTTCACCCTTTGTACTACTCTTATAAGCCAAATCGTAGTAGTAAAGATCGTAAGTATTTTCGATCTTTAGCCAAATAAATCCACTTTATGGGACACTAATTAGCTCCAGATCCAGCTTTAATATCAAAATTTTTATAACCAGTTGAAGTTAAAATGTTTCAAACATACCCTATTACTGCTACAGAATTCGGATTGTACCGGTAATGTGACATAATTATAACTTTATATGAAAAAATCAAAAAGTTTTTTAATGCTCTAAATTACACGATTTTCTGTTTGGAATAAGATCTAACGAGCTTATACCATCGATTTTTTTTTTACATTTTGTTATGTGCTTAACTTTCGGGGATTTACTGGCCTGAAATTGGAAGGAGGATTTAAACCAAATATTGATCATGTAACAGAATTTATTTGAATGTATACATGTTGTTCCTGTGCCTTTCTCTCTCCATATCTCTTACTATCGTTACGTACCCTCCATAAAGCCAGAGATGCCATATCGGATGATCAAAAGTGATCTACAACGTTCCTGAAATTATACCTGCTTGCAATACCTATGTCAGACACGGATGGAAAAAACGCTTCGTTCATTAAAGCAATCAATGCGTATACGGAAGCTTTGTTGTTGAGCTGTGTGCTAGAGGCTTTACTGTTTTCTATTCCGACAAGGAGCCTAATAACATATCCAAATATAATTCAGGTAAAAGTCCCTATTATGAGACGATGTGCCTATTTGTGATACATTACGTGAATTGACTAATTTATTTAAAAAAAAAACAGCATTTAACTGTTAAAAAAATATAACAAATACATAATTGAATCAATTTTGAACGTAATTTATTAGTCTCGCTAATTATTCTTTTTGTACTGATAAAAAAAAGTATATGTAAAAGTACGTGGTTCAATATCAGTACTTGAATTGAAACCACGACTGTGGAGAGTTAAAGAATGTAGAATATCCATTTTTTTATTAGCGTTAAATTAAATTACTACCTTTATTTATTTATGTATATTATGTATCAATTAAAAGCTAATGAGCATTAGATTTTATTTCTGTATGCATTTGTGCTTATTTATAAGAACAGTATTTTATTTTCAATCAAATGTTTCACAATACCTACATTTATAAACGTGGACGCACCACACCGTGCACATCGTGCAGCACGGACATAAAGTTTTTCGCTTGTCCCCATTTTATGAGACAGTATACTGTTATAAGTTTTCAAATAAATAGTCAACGATTTTTACTATTAAAAAGTGCAATTATTTAATATAATCATTTTAATTTAATAATTAGCATAACTCCAAATAATTATTTACAAGAAAATATTTTGAATTAAATACCGTTAGATTAGAAACCTAAGCTAAAATCATTACATTGATTTTGCAAGTTATTTTTTTCGTTTTTTTTTTTTTATTTAATTAAGTACATTTATTTGAATATTTAAAATAAGTTTTTTATTTTTTTTGTATAGATTAATTTGTGAAATATTTTAGGTTACGTGAACATCAAGAAAATTTTAACCAATAATTGAAAAAATGAAGACAAAAAAATGTGGTCTGTTCAAATGTGACTAATAAAATAAAAGTAAAAGAAAATTCGAAGAATTCAGTATGAACTATTAAATATAGAAAATACTTTAAAAGCAATGAAAGATACGTCCGCTGGTTTTGGAGTTTCGGTAGCAACTCTAGGCAGAAAAAATATATTGTGTCTGACAAGATAAAAGATAAATCAGGATCGGAAACAGTCTTATAATCTAAAAAAGATCATATTGTCAAATGGGTGCTGGATAGGGCTGCAATGGGAGCACCTGTAACAAAAACAGAGTTATTAGATTATGCTTAAAAATATTTGCAAAAGTCAGCAAAAAAACTCCGTTTACAGATGACCGTCCAAATTGCCACTGGTATGAAGGGTTTAGGAAACGAGATCCAGAATTATCTGTTAGGAAATCCCAGCATCTGAGTCTAAGCAGAGCAGCTGTCACTTGTGAAGAATTACAAGAGTGGTTTAAAAATTTCGCACAATCCTTACAAAGTAAAAATCTATCGAATATTTCTCCTACAAGAATATTTAACTGCGATGAAAGCAGCTTACTTCTGTGTCCTGATGCAGAAAGCTTGTTGGCGGAAAAAGGATCACGTGCAGTTTAAAAAACTGTTGATGGTGGTAAAGAAGTTCTGACGATTCTGTTCATATATAGGGCTGATATACTCTTTAAAAAAAAACAGTGCCTAAGAAAGTAGTGGATAATACTTCTACAGGATGGGAGACAGAGTTTCCTGTTATTTTATACATCACATCCTAATTTACCGTTGGTAACTTTTTTATTTATTTTATTTATTGCTTATCAACTTTATTCATCCAGCGATATAAATACTGATACTAATTCTTCGATAAATGATCTCTCTACGAATGATCAAGAACAATCTACACATGTTATTACAATTGACTTAATAAACACAAGTATTACAACCTGTGTTTAATAAACCAGGACAATGATTCTAATGCGGTTAATTGCGAACAACATACTTCTCTTGATGATGATGGGCAAACCTTTGAATTCATATGTGAACTTGATTAAATGAGTCATCAAGAACCATTAATTGTTAGTAATAATGATTCGCAGTGCACTCTTGATTTAAATCAACATACTTCTGTTGATCAGACAATTTCTTCCAATAATAATTCTAATGTATCTCCACAATAAGAGAAGATTGAAACACAACGTACAGTTATTAGTCCTGAACTTTCATCAATAACTGTTGACATAGGTAGCGTCAAATGATTTATTATGAATTATTTTTAGTCAACATTTTTGATACAACTGCAAGATATGTTTTTTTTTTAGATACTTCACACAAAACACCTCTGAAGGAAATATTTACTCTACCGTTGGAGTATTTACCCCAAAAAAAAAGAGTTAGACTTGAAAAAAGTGAAAAGTCAAAATAACCATCCGTGGGGACCTCGGATGAATGGTAACAGCATCAATTAGAAAACGAAAACTTAAAAGAGGTTGCAAGAAGAAAAGAAAAACTGATGAACAAAGTAAAAGAACTGAAAAAGAAATAAATTAAATACTTTGATAATTTATATTTCTTAGTCATTTAATTTATGAAAGATTAATCATTTGTTGTTTCAAATACAAGTTTATTACCTGTTTTATAAGTTTAGTGATCTGAAATTTATAATTAGTTAATATAAAGTGAGTCTTCTTTATTTTTTAACTGTCTCAAAAATAGGGACCTTCTTCAAGAGACACTGGGGCCATATACTTTTCAAGTGTCTCATAAATAGGGTCATAGATGTTTCTCCTCGTAAAAGGCTATTTCTATTTATTTTAAACTTAAACATTCATTGAAAACTAGCAATATTTATTAAATAATCATAATTTAATTGTATAATACAATTTAAGTTGTATTTTTCACTAAAATTGATTTTATAACAGCGGTAATGTGCGACCAACCTGAAAATTGTATCTTATTATAGGTACTTTTACCTTACTCTCAACTGTCAGCTTGGTGCCCCTGCAATTAGAATTAAGTAGTATTAAGGTCAAAGTCAACAAAAAGAATTAAGAGTAACTTGATTATTATGAATTAGAATAATTTCAGTATTATGAATTTAAACTCGCTCACCTTTGTAAAGATAATGTGAACTATGCAAAGTATTGCGCCAAGTGTTCGTTGAGAGTGCCAAAAGATAAAAGAATGTTATTTATCTTTTCCGGAAAATTATCGCTATTTGAATAAAAACAAAAAAGAAAGTTAGCATATCTAGGTTTCCTTTGTAACGCGTATCAAAGGAGCCGCTACACATAATCATATCACTATTATAAAAGCGACAAGTTTTCTTCGCCCGACTTAAGTTAAAACGTCACTGGGTAGCCCGTAGCCCTAAGTTATAAATAACCCCGGAAAAATTGCAACGAAATACCTGCATTTACATAATTAAAATATTCTTTATTGAAATTAAAAATATTAAAATTCAAACTAACAATTCGGAGTAAACTGCTAGAAATAGGGGAATTTTGTAGAACAACTTTGGTAGGTGAAACGGGTGACCCATAGAGCGAGATGGAGGCAAACCGTCACTGAGTTGAAGATCAGTTGATCTGGAGGTCGAGCAAGAGTAAAAGTCAAGTTTGGACGGCGGAGTCTTAAGCAAAGGTCAGGAGAAGAAGAAAAAAAGGTTAAAAGACCAGAAAAAAAATAAAATATAAAACTAAAGTCAGAAAAAATAAGGTCTCTACAATAGAAGAAAATTAAATAAAGGCAAGAAAGCGCATAACAACAAAAGGCGAGTCTGGACCTGAAAGAATTAATTAATTAATTAATTGGAAAAGTAGACACAAATGAATGGGATACGACAAAGGAAAAGATAAGTACCTACCTACCATTCCACTTTATTGTAAAGATATTTTTTTACAATAATTCGTTTCCAGATTAGAAATGATTTTCTGAGTTTTCCGTGAAAATAAGTGGTTTATTAGATTAATTCGCACGCTATTTGCTTAGCTTTATTGTTCTTTTTTGTTCGAAACCCGTTTAAAGTGAAAAGAAAAGTTTATTTATCTTCTAAATACGTTTTATAACGAGTCGTATATCATAAGAGAAGAAATTAAAACGAGAGTGTCTTGTCAGTTTTGAGTTCGTGGTCTCTAAAATTACGTGGCGCACAAATGAAAAGAAAGTGTTAGCGAAGCTACTAATTTTATAGAGGTACAACACAGCTCTTTCTCCATCGTTGGCCGGACATATTACGTACATTTTGGTACGTAAAAATTGTATACTCTATTATGTATTATTTATTAATTATAAATTCTTCCATTTCCAAATCCTATTCAAATAACTGCGAGTAGTATGTACTAGTGAAAGTAAGAAATAAGTAATCTTTTTAGTCAGGGTGAATTAACAAAATCTGTATTGAAAATTTGCTTGTAAAATATAAGTATTTTACGTTATTTTCCGTATTGGTTTCTAGACCGATTCATTGTCCCGAAGAGCTTGTCAGCCGACAGATATACCTACATTCACTTGAACCTGAATATAGATACATACCGCATCCGACACCTCTTGCTACAAAATCATATCCAGGATATGTGTGGGTGGCTGCACAGCGAGTATGCCGCTAGCGGTCAGCTGGCTTGGGGTGGTTCTTACCACCCACATCCCTTCAATGCTTGTTAAGCTGTGCATACTCGACAAAATAACGACCAGACAGACGGACGGACAGTGAAGAAAAGAACTTGTATGTGGGACTACAGACGGACAGACGGACAAAAAAAAAGAATCTATGCAAACTTCCTTCTCCTTGTGGAACCTGAAAGCCTAAAAAGGAAGGAAGAAAATTTATTTTATCAAATGCTGAAAGAGAAAAAAGAAAGAGAACGAAGACCTCAGCAACGCCGAACAAGTGATTAACACCCGGAGACAGACAAACGAAGAGATTGAGAGAGAGAGCGTGAACTCCCGATGATGATGGAGTCCTGACTGGACGTAAACGGGCCCATCGCCCCCATCCACCCTGGCTAAGACGTCGCAGTGCAAAATAAAAATTCTTAGCCCCATTGAAGAATGTGTGTGTGTTACGTTATGCTGCCCATCACGCAAGCTGCCAACCTCCTCCCCTTATGAAACAGGGCCTAGCCGCTCATCTCCATCATTTCCTCTTTACGCACCATATGTATACCTATTATTTTGCCGCACGGCGAAAGAAAGAAAAAATAAAATATGCGGAACAGGTTCGGGATGCATCAAAAGACGGATACGCATTCCATTAGATTTTCTTCTTCTTTAATTTTCTTTTGAGACCTCACCTTTGCGAATGTTTACTTAATTAATATTTGAAACATATGAAGCTTACTTGCTTATCGTATATAATAAAGCTAGGATAACTCCCTACTAGCTGGCTTAATATTAAAGAGGATATTCTAATTAGAGCTTACTCAACTATGACCATCACTGGTAACCAGGACATAAATCAATGAAACAAAGATCGGTAGTACGAAACTACTTACGAAAAACTGGGGAACAGTTATGGTCGTAGTTAGCAAGGAAAGGAAACTTGAATATATACAAAAAAAAAACACAAATTGGACCTCAATGAGTAACCTAACATTAGAAAAAAAAAACTCTAGACTTACTTAACCATGCGCAGCCTTGTCGAATCCTGATTATCGAAGTGGAATCCATCGCTGGCTGTGTAGAAAATGTTGAGGGTGCAACCTTTGTACTGCGTGATTGCCGCTATTATCACTATAGCCTGGATATTTCATTCCGCTGAGTCATTTGGGCTCATTGGCCTCTTTTTTTTTCTTTACATATTTTTTTTTTATAGAACTTGTTTTTTTTTTTTTTGATGTGGTTGACTAGCGGTAAGTTTTATCCGAAAAATTGTATTTTGTGCTCCATTTTGGAATTTTTCGACTGAAATTATTCTGCAGCTGTTGTTATTTCTTTTAGATCTGTACTTGTATGCGGGTGCGTATAAATATGGCTTTATCTTTGTAGGAATTTTCTAATATGAAGAAGTAGCATAGGGCTACTTCTTGAAAATAAATAAATTTTATCTTTTCAGGAATTTTCTAATATGAAGAAGTAGCATAAGGCTACTTCTTGAAAATAGCTAAATTTGATTAAATTATATGCTCTGGGAAATTATGAGGTTTGTCTCTACAGACGTAGAGAAGCCAATCAAAAGTAGCGTAAGGGGGTATACGCTACATCATTATAAAATAAAAATGGCCATAACCAATTTAATAAACCATTCGGCTATTTAAATGCTATTTAGCGGTACTCAGCTTTTACTTCCTACATACTCGCAGGAGGTTAATAAAAAACAACAAGTAGATTAGATTATATTTGTAAAAGGGTATGCAGACGTTGTTGGCCTCGCATTCACTGCCACCTGAAAGATCTATTGCGAGTCCCCGTTCAATTTACTTCCTTTTAGGTTTAGACTGTTGATGAAGTATAGAACCAATCTGGGACTTAGGTTCTACACGGGAAAAGCATGTTCGAGGTGGAGTAATCTTCGCCTGGCCAATGTTTCGCAGATGCAAAGCAAGTGCTCCGAGTTTTCGTGAGCATCCTGACAGAAACGGTAGGATTAGTTTTCAGCCAAGCCCTTCTTGACACTTGACGAAATTAGAATTTTATATTATGAATTAAAATTATTATATTATTGAATTTAGTAGTTTGAATTAGCATTTTATATAGTTGTAACATACGGTAAATTTGTTATGCTTAAACTGATTGTAATAAAAATGCATTTAGCTCTATAACTTTTGTAGGGCAGTACCAGATAAATTTAGTACGATAATAAGTTAGCATCAGTTGAGTTTGGTACACAGCTATGATATAATTATAAGAGGTGACATCCGGCACTCTTGTCAATTGTGCACCTGTCATTAGTCGCACAAACAATATTAAAAAAGAAAAATCAGAAATGTCGTTAAACAGAAGTTATATTTTATACGTATCTTGTAATCTGTGTATTTCTTTTATCCCCGATCACACAAAATGAACCAAAAGATATTACAACCCTCATGTCTAGGTACCCACATGAATAACTTTGTTTGTCCATAATAAATTGTAAGGGTTTGCAGACATTGCCAGACAATCCTTGACTTGATGGTGTAGAACTTTAAGACCTTGAGAGTGGCTTGACTGTCCGAGAGGATATCAACGATTGAGCCATTTATGGCTCCTTCAATGCTGGTATTGGCACACTCTTCTATGGGTAATACCAAGTCCCAGGGCCTTTAATATCTGAGGGGCGTATATGCCCAGTCCGACTCCTCTATTCGTTTTGGAGCCATCTGTATACCATCGATACTTGTTGGAAGGACGGCTTAATGGAACACCATTGTTGTCAGTTTCCCAAAACCACGTCGAAGGGTCCCTCAAAATCTACTTTGGGTGGGATTATATCATATATTGTTGTCATTTGACCAACCAGATCGTTGGCTTTAAATATTTTCCTTTATGCACTCTGATAGCACTGGATATCGCCTCCTTTCTTACCTGCAAATGTACGAAATGAAGGTTGAATAAGGCCTCCATGGCTGCTGTAGGACAGCGCCCCGTGGCACCAATTCGTCCTAGACAGGCAAGCTGCTGGATTTTTGTAAGCAGAGCTTCGGTTTTCTTCCGATTAGTTTTGGCCACCATGCGAGGGCCGCATAAGTAATCATGGGTCCAAAAACTGTGGTGTACATCCAGTACATAATTTTTGGCTGCAAACCTTATATTCTGCCGATGAATCAACGCCACGTGTAGAGAGATCCAAGCCCTCTTTCCGTCAATCTGGATAGATGCGGATTCAGGTAAGTTGTTTTTTATAGAGTAACCCTTAAGCCCTAGACATAATGAGCGCCGCGCGTTTTTACGCGCCGCAAAATGAGTTTGAATCAATGGTTTTCATATATAGCTAGAGCCAATGTAAGCCGCGCCACTTTGGGGCGCCGCAAAGTTTGATCAAACTTTAAACCTTGCGGCGTGTTGTTTTTCTCTACGTTTGTTCCTTGTTTCATTTTAAGAGAGCAAATGGAATTATTGACAACGCTGTCATAATAAATTTGAATGTTGTTGCCGCAAAAGTGTTTTTTTAAAAAGGGAACTAAATTTATTATTTTATTCGGAGTAAAGATGAGCTTAGAAGAAAAGCTAATCGAATTAGTGAAAAATGAGGACATTTTATATCATAAAAATAAAAAAGGATATAAAAACAATTATGTGAAAGAAGAAATATGGAAAATAATTCGAAAAAAACTTTGGATAGATGGTAAGTATATTATTATACATATTAAATAAACAATTATATTGCTTGTGTAGGATAATATTTTAAATGTTCATAATATTTTCACAGCAAGTAAATGTAAAAAAAGATGGAAGAGTTTGCGAGACTCTTTCGTAAGAGAAGTGAATTTGAAAAACCAGCCTTCTGGAAGTTCTTCAATCAACAGAAAGGAGTGGAAATATTTCCACATGATGTCCTTTCTATCGGAATCTATTGAACCTAGAAAGTAATACATTATACTTTGTGTTCGTTCATATATTTTATATTTACATACAACTTTTTTTAGAACATCGAGCAACTGTCCTGCGTTTGAAGAAGAGGTTTTTGAGGAGCTTATTGCGAGCGGATCCAGCACGCCTATGCTAGATGACACACCTGATATAAATATGGAGGCGATCGATTTGTACTCGTCTGTAGACAGCACGGATGTATCTGCTACAAGTTTTGGATTTATACTTCAAGTCTCTCTCAAAAATTGTCAAAAGACAGAACCTAACCTGTTTGCAATTTTCAGATTTGCAATCTAAAATAACGTGGTATATTAAGAATGAACTAGACAAACTTTGATTTTATTTGTTTGAAATGAATAAATGGACTTGGTACAAACAGTTCTTTTTATTGCTTTTTTAATTTTTAGTTGCAGATGTTTTAGTTTTCTTTTAAATAATTACATAATATATTTCTTAAATTGAATGCTTCTCTTGAAGCATTGTTTGGTGTAGTCATATTCGAATTTTCTAGTTGAACGGCTTCCCTTCTCCACTCTCCTGGAATAATATTTCCATCATTCTCAAAACGATCTACGTAGGATTCAGAACAATATAGTGAATCGTTCAATCGCAGAAAATTGTGAAGTACTACCGTCGCTTTCACAATTTTGTCTATATTTTCAAGCATACAGTAAATTTAGTTTCTTAAAACTCTCCACCTACAGGCCAAAATCCCAAATGCGTTCTCTATTGTAACGCGAGCCCTTGAAATTCTTTTATTAAAGTTCTGTTTTTCCTGCGGTAAATTATGCCCTAAAATATAAAAAATTAATTAGATTTTAAATCAATAAAGTGTAGTTTGTTTTGGCTTACCAGGAAAAGGTCTCATTAGGCAACTTTTTAAAGGGAAGGCAGCATCTGCTACAAAAAAATACGGAAAGCTGATTTCAGAATTTGGCAAAACATTCAAATATGGTATTTGCAATGAACCATTTAGTAAACGCTTTCCAAATGTGCTGTTTTTAAAAACTCCCCCATCACTTTGACTGCCATAAGCACCAATATCCAATAAGGTGAATGTATACCTCGAATCACAGGCAGCCAAAAGAACTATGCTATAACGTTTTTTATAGTTATAATACATAGAGCCACTTTTTGGTGGACAAACAATGTTTGTGTACTTCCCATCAATGGCTCCAAGACAATTAGGGAGCTGGCATTTGCTTTCATATTCGCTTGCTATATCTATCCATTCGGTTCTATTGGGAACTGGAGCAAGCAAACAACATAATTTTTCCCAGATAATTCCGCATGTATCTAAGACAATCCTTCCGACCGTGCAAGGTGCCATTCTAAACTTAAATGCATAAATATTTCTGGATCCGCCATGTGCTAGATACCTACAATAGATACGTTAAACTTTTAATTTCAGTTCTCTATTAATAATATACATTTATACATTATTATGTCTATTATTATTTACAATACTTACATTAAAGTGAGAAAAAGTCTACATTCTGCGGTAATTGGTTTTCGAATAGAATTTTTTTCAAGCCGGTGTTTTAATAAATTTAACAATATTTGAAAATTATTTCTATTCATAGGTGTAGCTTTAAAAAATAAATCCTCGTTGTTCGAAATTAGTGATTTATATGATATCTCATAAAATCCCAATGTTTTCCTTTCTTGGTAAAATCTCCGCACCCAACACTTCATTTTCTTTCTGATTTTCTCTTTAGCTTTTTCATAAGCATTAAGGGCAAGAATACTTGCTTTAATTACTATCTTTAATTTTTTTTTATTCATTTTTAACACTTCACAATTTCACAAAAATAATCAGCGCACCACAGTCAAGTTCGAACTGTCAATTGTAAAAAAAATGCGCCGCTCTCATTGTATCATACACGCCACAAAGCGTTGCCGCAAAAAAAAAAGCACGGCGTTCATTGTATCTAGGGCTTTAGACTTTATTTCATCTAAAAATATCAATTCCGTATTATCAAGAAAAAGAGCCGCTAGTGAAAGTTTCGGTCTTCTCGTGAACAGAACGTAAACCGTTTTATTGGCTTTTATGCTCAAGCTTTTGTTTTAACACCATATGCGAAATTTGGAAAGGGCTTTATGCATGTGGTCGGATATGACGTAATCATGCTTGCCCTGTATTGTGACTACTAGGACATCCGCGTAGTCGTGTACATTAAATCCCGTATTGCTCAACTTTATTATGAGATCGTTAATCACAATCGACCACAACAGTGGAGAGAGGACTTCTATTTATGCGCAGCCTTTAGCTACAGTGATCCTGACTGAACAATTCCCCAGAGTTGTGGTTATCTTTCTGCTTCTAAGCATCTATCCAGTTAACCGTGGATGAATCAAATTTAATTGCATCGTTATCAAAAGCTTCTTCTATGTTTGCAAATGCACATAAAGCCACCTCTTTTGCTTCAAGAGCTTTTTCGAGATCTTTGTCTAATGTGTGGATGGCAGTCTCAGCAGACTTGCTAGCTTGATAAGCCATCTGCTTAGAATGAAGTGGTGGTTTAATCCCAATTTTCACTTCCAATGTGTCAGTCTAGGATCTTTCCATTGACTTAAATAAAAATTAGGAGGGGCTGATGGGGTGGAACGATTTGACTGAAGAACTAGCTCTTTTTCCTGCTTTGGATATAAATACCAATATGACGTCTCTCCAACATTGAGGAACATACCCTAGATCCTTAAACATTTATAGACTTCTTGGCTTATAGGACTATTTAATTATGAAGACCAATATGTACCAAAGTCTTGTGAATAAATTTCAGAATTCCATCATAAATAATTCAACGTATGCCAAATGAATAATTAATATTAATATTGTTGCAAGTCGACGTACCTGTTCGTACACTTTCCGCCGACTATACCCCAAAAGAGTGTATTTACCATTATCAGTCTTCCTTTGTAGTTCCTTTAGGGAAATAACTTTTGCTTTAGAGGGACAGGTCCAGCGGTTGGAGTTAGATTTATGTCTTCTTTTGTGCCTCCATCCCAAAACTGTCAAGGTGTACAAGTACAGAACTGTAATGTTCTAAATGAAAAAAATGTTATCCAACTGTCTATGAGTTTCAAGCGATGTCTTTTCTCGCAAATTAGACAATTCAAGCTGATATTTCCATCAGCTGTTCTGCGAAAAGATTATATAGAGGGATGTGTAGGAACCCCAAACCAAACCAAGGGCTCATCCCAACCCAATTCCAATTCGCACACCATTTCTACGATTTCACCCAGAATCTAGTCCAATTCAGACGAACCATTCCAACCGATGTTAGAAAGGGCCAACACACACGTACCAGCAATGAACTAGTTTGACACTGTGATAAATACAAAATGAATATTACCAAGTTTTAAATTAAAGAGCAAAATGAAATTGAATATTGCAACTGCAAACTACAATGTTCCGACAAATTTGACAGATATGAAAGTAAAATCCAATCGATAATTGTAACTTCGAAACGAATGAAAGTTTTGACATGCAGAAAAAATTAAATGTAAAAGAAATTTGACATGTAGTAAAAGTTAAAATTAATTGAGATCCATTTGATGAATGCTGAAACTAATTAATACTAAGACACATTTATCAAGCCCCGTATTCAACTCCACACAAAGGAACTCCAAATTGTGAATGGATGAGCAATGTAAGATCTTGGACCTAAAATGGTTCCGCACATAAATAGCCACACCGCCACCAATCCTGTCCACTCTGTCATTGCGTAAAAGTTTAAAGCCAGGTAATGAGACCAAAAGATTAGGGACATTTGAGTTTAACCACGACTCACTGATAACTAAAACATGCACATTCGTACGAACAAACATCTCTATTAACTCGCCTATTTTATGTTTTATGCTGCAAGCATTGTGAAAATTGTTACGCCGTAAGTGATCACACACACCATCTCACCATATTTAATGAGAGATTGCAGTTCAGGCAGTCAGTTCTTCTCGAGACTCTTTCGCATTTACATCGGGTGCACATCAAATTTACAATATATGTACTTAGCCTTAATGAACTTATTTGTTCGTGTAACTAGATCTTTTTTAATTCAGTCTAATTCCCTCCGCGGTAGTTTTTCGACATTGGTGCCGAAACCCGGGAACGAACAAGGACATTTTAAAATAGAAACGTATTTAACGGGATTTACGCGAAACGTGGTGGATCAGTTCATGATGGATATCACTGCACGAGCGGTTTATCGGGGCCAGATAACGAAGATTTCAAAGGCGGCTTTTGATTGGATTATTGAAATACGTCAGAGTGTCAGGCGCATCGGGACAACGTTGAAAATTTCGATGAAATCGAAGAAGAGCTCACTGTTTTCCTCGACCGTTTAGCTGCAACAAAGGATAGCCTCAGCAAAGCAAATACCGATGTTCGATCTTCTATAAAGGCTGAAGACCTGCAGAAGAAATGTGAATCCATCGCGGAGTACGATGACAAGGCTGTCGGTGTTATTGCTAGACTTAAGCAACGACTAACGAAAGTAAGAGACCTTTAAAATAAGGGTGATGTAAATTCACCTTCGGATACACAGCAAATTTGTGAATCGCAAAACGTAAAAAAAATTCGGCTAAGCTCCCAACGCTTGCTATAAAATCATTTTCGGGTGATTGCAAAGATTGGTTACCCTTCTGGGAACGTTTACGAACGGCAGTTCATGAACGCAACGATATCAGTGAAGCTGATAAATTTAATTATTTGCAGAGTCATCTAACAGGAAAAGCAGCAGAATCAATAGCAGGCTTTACCCCATCCGATGCAAACTACGTCGCCGCAGTTTCTTTGCTGCAAGAGGAGTATGGATCACCTCATGTCATTGCCGAATATTTCTTCTCGTCAAGATGTTGTTGGATTGCGTCGACTCTATAATAATGTGACTACCGGTACTAGATCACTAACAGCTCTTGGTGTCCCATCACTGCATTACTCTGTAATGCTACGATCAATTTTATTCAGATGCATGCCTAAAGAACTAGCGGTAGATTTCCATCTCAACCACCCAGCAGTTGATGACAAGGAAAGCAATTCGCTTGGTGCCAGCGATACAAAACCTGTAGCAGGGAGTGAGTCCACCGTTGCAGGCCTGGGAGATAAACAAGTGAGAGACATTTTAAGATTTTTGATAAGAGAAGTCGAATCTCTCGAGCGGTCAGCGTCAGCACAACCTCAGCAGGCAAGGACATCAAGCTCTCAAACGAACGTCAAATCGTATAAAACAGCGGCTGGTTTGTTTTCATCTACTCAATCTACATTTTGCTTCTTCTGTAAATCAAATGCACACAGTACACAACGGTGTGATTCTTCTTTTAGTGTATTCGAGCGAAAGAAATTGTTAAAGCAGAGCCGCAGATGTTTTAGATGCACCAAAGGAGGCATAGCTCTAAATTTTGCCCACACAATAACATCAGTGGCGACATGTTATAACTTCGCATCGAAAGCGATTATCGAAGCGAAGATTTCGATCTGGCGGTATGTTATAAGATTTTCGTTCGACAGGCGATTTTGCTTGTTTCGAAATTATTTCCGAATTTTTTTCCCTAGCACAAATGACATTTATATATTCTTTTTCTAGTTGTTGATAAATTTTAATAATAATAAAATTGGAATTTATGAATTTTTCAGGCGCAGTGGCTTTATTTGTGGTGGATAACAAAAATGACAAAGAAATTATTAATTACCGGAACAAAAGAAAATTTTCAAGGCAGCGGTATTATGTTATGGATATGCCTAACAAAATGTATTGCCTTATTAATTTTTGGATTCAAGAAATATTCTTACAAGTTTTATAGCTTCAGTTTGAAGAATCTAGATAATTAGTATATAAAATCATTTATGTATATTGAATAAATAAAAAAAAATTTAACATTTAAATCTAATTTCTTTAATTTTACATACATTTTTTAATCTTCGCTTGTACTATCACTCTCAGCAAAACTCAGTGATATTCTATCACATCTATCGGCTGTTGAAAGTGTTACAACATACCGACTATCGATAAATTGTCGAACGTCGAATCTTTCGAAGTTATAACATCTTGCCCCAGATGTGATAAATGCAGTGGCAATCACGCTTTTTCTGTATGTGATCCTAAATTTATAACTAAACCGGAGTCGCTTGCACAAGTTACCAACACCAAGTCCTCTCCTAGCGGAATTAGTAAAAATCACCATTCGACAACAAATTTGTGTTCAGCAGCATCTCAATCATCTCCAGATGTGCTTCTCCAGACAGCTTATGTGTTCGCATCATCTATTGTCAAGTCGAAGGCAAAAAATTGTATGTTCGTACGCATTATTTTAGACGGAGTGAGTCAACGATCCTACGAACAAGAGGATATTGCCGCGAAATTAGGCCTGAAATTTGTTGTCATGGTGCATTTGCAAATTTTCCCATTTGACACCAGTAAAAGAACTCCAGCAAATTTCTTTAAACGAGCGTGAGTTGTTCTAACCTCACAACATGATAATCAGGAAACGTCAATCTTAGCTGTAGTAGTGCCTGAAATTTGCATGGATATTTTATCTGTTCCATCATTTAAATGTCCTCTATTTTCAGAATTTGTTTTGGCAGATGAGCGCAAAAATTATGAACCTGAAAATGGAATCGGTTTGCTGGTAGGAGCCGATTATTATTGGAGTATAGTTTGTCAAGAAACACATCACATCGCTGAAAATCTCATGGGAATCAAGACTATTTTTGGGTGGACAATACAGGGACCTTTATCTGGGAAATCTTGCGAAGAAAGTTTGGAGACAACATTAACGCTAAACGTAAGTAATTTAGAAGATTTCGATTTTAATAAATTTTGGGACTTGGAAACAATTGGAATTTCTAAGGAAGTAGATCAATCAAAGGACGAAAATATATATAGATACATAAGAAAAGGGGGCGATCGGTATGAAGGATCCTTGTTGTGGAAAAATCCTGCATGTATTATGGATAACTATCGCAACGGTGCAGTACAACGATATGAGGGATTACTCAAACGATTATCTAGGAATCCAGAAAAATTGCTGGAATATGACAGAGCGATGTAGGAATTTATTTCTTCAGGAGTAGCGGAGCCAATTAATGAATATATCTGCAATCAGGGTCGTACTTATTACATGCCGCATCGCCCAGTATAGAGGAGCGACAAGACTACGAGTAAAATTCGAGTTGTCTTTGACGCCTCCGCTCGTACCAGTAATAGTTTATCTCTAAATGATCATTTGCATACTGGGCCGAATTTATTACCAAACGTGATGTGCATATTGCTCAATTTTAGAGTGGGGCAGATTGGGCTGGTAGGCGATATTGAAAAGGCCTTTTGGCAAATCTGTTTGTCGGATGAAGATCGTGATCTTCATCGTTTTTCTGGCTAAAAGAGCCTATACAGAACGTGAATAAGCTACCGGAACGCATGACATATCGAATGACGCGTGTTACTTTTGGGGTGTCTTGCAGTCCATTTCGAATCGGAGTCTGCTGAATTTCCTCTTACTTGTGAGCTATTATCTAAATCATCATTTTATACGGACGACCTTGTAGTAAGTGTAGACAATGTTGAATTTGCATTGAAATTTCATAAGGATACACATGAAATAATAAAACGAGCTTCTATGCATATTCGGAAATGGAACTCTAATCATCATCGTTTACGCATTGATGTTTTGGAGGGAAGCGATACGCAAAAGTTCCTAGGCATAATATGGTATTGTCATTCAGATGAGCTCGCAGTGGAGCTTGAACCGATTTTAAAGCATATTTCAACTGCTCCTACTAAAAGAAACGTGTTAAAATTAATCGCTAGTATTTTCGATACATTAGGGATGGTCGGCTCCTTCATAGTTAAACTAAAGATCCTCTTCCAAGAAATTTGGCGATTCAAGCTCGCATTGGATGAAACGATACCTCCCTCTTTGCAAACTCTGTGGAATAAGTCCCTAACGCAGTTGCCGTTTTTAAAAGATATATCGATACCGCGATACGTATTTAGTTCACCAAACGGAACAAATAGGCAACTACATTTATTTTGTGATGCTAGCCTGCAGGCTTATGGTACAGTCGCATACATAAGGAGTGAATATGAAGATGGCTCTATTAATACCTCATTCTTATGTTCTAAAAATCGCATCGCACCACTTAAGGGTGAAAAATCAGGACATTTAACTTTGCCTAAATTGGAGTTGACAGCTGCTCTTATCGGTGCTCGTCTGTATAAGTATTTGGTCGAAAAATTGAGAACAAAGTTTAACTCAACATACTTGTGGACTGACTCTACTATTACTCTTCACTGGATTCACAACGACAAACGAAAATATCAGCAGTATGTTGCACATCGAGTCCGAGAGATTCGTCAGCTTACAACGATTTCCACTTGGCGACACTGTCCGGGGGAGGATAATCCAGCTGACCTACTCACGCGAAGTGTTAAGAAGGAAAGACTTGCTTACCTCTTCAATCTGGTTTAATGGACCTTCCTGGCTGCACGAGGTAGCAACTATTTGGTCTAAAAGTAATTTCGAAGACAAATCCATGAATACATCGCTATGGTTGCAAGTGTTGAGCGAAGTTGAAAATGATTTTTCAGCTGTCCCATTATTTAAAATTGAAAATTTCAGCAATTACAAAAGGGCTCTTCGAGTGACTGCGTACATCTTCCGTTTTATAGATTCCTTGAAGGGAAAACGACCGCAAAATAAATTCCTCACCGCATCAGATTTAAAACGAGCTGAGTTACATTGGATAAGATTTGTTCAGTTTAGTGAATATAAGACAGAGCTTAAAGCCGTACGGGACTCACAGCCAATACCAACGTCTTCGAGGATTTTAACTCTCAATCCTATTATAGATGAAAACAACATACTACGCGCAGGTAGCCATTTACATCAGGCTGAACTCAGTGAAAATTAACGTTTTCCTGTCATTTTACCCAAGACAACGCATTTTACAAAACTTTTGATTATGGATACCCACGAACGTACATTACATGGTGGTGTAAATACAGTCTTAAATAGACTGAGGGAAAATTTCTGGATTGTGAAAGGCCGCCAAGCAATAAAACCTATAGTAAAATATTGCAAGATATGTCTACGACTTCGAGGAAAACCACTATCGCAACCTTTCGCGCCAGTGCCAAAATATAGACTTTCTACTTCGACACCTTTCGAAACAACGGGTGTGGATTTTGCAGGGCCGCTTTACATTTAAGTTACTTCAAAAGAAGAGGGAACTCGAAAGGTTTATATCATGCTTTTTACTTGCGCAGTCACTAGAGCTGTTCACCTCGAACTTTTATTGGATATGAGTACCGAGTCATGTATAGCAGCACTTAGACTTTTTTTGCCCGTCGTGGTGTCCCGGAGGTTATAGTGTCTGATAACGCTCGCACTTTCAAACGGACTGCCTTGGAACTTAGGCAGCTAGGACACGTCATCGAATCTGAAGTGCTTCAAGGCTTTGCAACAAATAGCAATATTTCCTGGAAATATATGTGCGAATGTGCAGCATGGTGGGGAGGTTTTTGGGAACGTCTCGTTAAAATTGTAAAAGATGTCTTAAAGGTAACAATTGGCCGAAGTATTCTTACCATGGAACAATTGCAGACAATTCTCACAGAAACAGAATCAATAGTCACTTGATTGGAGCTTTTCCGACATCGTCATCAAGAGAGTCTTATACGGCGAATGATACTGAGATTAGGTTAAAATGGAAGGATTGAGAATAGCTAACAGTTTTTCAAAGCGATTTAAAATGGAATACGTACAGCAGCTAAGGTCGCTTCATCTACTAAACAGAACTTCTCATCGATAGTTAAAGCTGGAGATGTAGTAACGGTTTACGATCAATCAGCCTCACGACTTCTATGGAAGCTTGCAAGGATTGAAAAGGTTTTTCCAGGACGTGACGGCAAAATTCATGCCTGTGAAGTACGATTTTCCAACGGGACCATTTTAAGAAGGCCGGTTCAACACCTTTACCCGCTAGAAGCTACTTACCCTGGCCGCCCGGAGGATGTGAAAATTGTTACGCCGTAAGTGATCACACACACAATCTCACCATATTTAATGAGAGATTGCAGTTCAGGCAGTCAGTTCTTCTCGAGACTCTTTCGCATTTACATCGGGCGCACATCAAATTTACAATATATGTACTTAGCCTTAATAAACTTAATTGTTCGTGTAACTAGATCTTTTTTTAATTCAGTCTAATTCCCTCCACGGTAGTTTTTCGACAAGCATTTAAGTAAAAGACATTTAATCCAGGCTGGTCACCATTCAAAATATTCGCCATGGTTCTTACCTTGACACACGGATCCCGAAAATCATCCATTATAGATATACACAGCGCACGAAAAAAGGTGAACACCCTTCAGACAAGCGATCAAGATCCACTGCTGCAAAAATGGGACTGGTATATAACTAATAATAAAACTTAATAATGCGCACCCATAGATACCAGGAATATCACAATAAATGAAAGAACTGAACACTAAAAATAAGAATACCATTAAAACTAGAGAAGAATTCATTATCAACAAGAATGCATATAAAAAACATTGAAAAAAATATAAAGAGCATGAAAAAAAAGAGAAAAAAGAAAAAAATATGGAAACTGGAACGATGATTAGTCCAAACTTCATTATTTAGCATTCGTCCCCGCATTGACTTTATTGGAAGTAGAAGCCGCAGATGCAATCTCATGTAGTTGCTCCAGATCACGTAATTTGGTAGCGGGATCATCTTTTGCACATTTGACATAAACGAAACCATTATCAGAGTAGACTGAACTGACTCTTCGCTCATCATTTTCTCTATCCAGCGTCGAGCACTTCTTCTTGCTGTCTACCACAACATTACCTTATGGTTCCACACGATGATTTAAGCCTTGACCACACTTTCAATTTTGTCCAAGAGACGAGATTCCACACCCGAAATTGATGTCTGAATACGATTTTCAACGCTAGCAAGCATGGATTCAAGCGTGCGCATCCAACATGCATCGGAAGAGCAGTCATATATTGATTTTGTGATAGTTGCATCATCCATATGACTAGCGGATTTCATCTTGCTAACTCCAGCGGGGGGAAGCATAGGCACCGTGCTTGTAGAATTGGCTCTACCTTTCTCGTTTTGTCCTCTAGTCGTAACTTTATCAGATCCAGACATGGTACAGCAAAAAATATCGCAAATTAGATAAAGGCAAGGCGAAATCAGCGAAAGAAAAAACGGAAAACGATGACTAAAGATTATGGCGACACTTTAGACTAAGATCTAGACACTATTGATTTGAAACTAGCAAGCGACCGGTTAAAAACAGTGGAAAAACGAGTCAAAGCGGGAGCAATCACAGCTACGTCTACTCACTAGAAGCCATCCGACTGAACAAAGACAGAATAAAGACAAACCGTCGAGCCCAGGAATGATAAGAACCTGGAGATAAGACATCAGTGGAATGCGACACCGCTGAAAATATTAGTACATAGTAAATTACTTGTTCTCGTTTACATATTTTATTAATTCAGTTGTGTTTTAGTTCGAAAACGGGAAATACCTAAAAAGAGGTTTTGTTTAACAACTCAAATAAATAAAGTTCCTTTTTATACAATTCCAGGCTTGTGTTTTCTTTGTTTAATTTAAGTTCGAAAAAGGGACATATCGGGCAACTCCTTCATAGGGTTGCCATACAAAAATTTAGTTTTCCACTAAAAATTTGGGTACCGCCGGAGAGCGTGTTTATATTTAAAGCAGAAATTTAGTAGCAAAGGTAAAAAAAAATTCAAAAATGGTCTAAATCGGGAACCCTTTTTTTGTGTTGCCATACAAAACTTTGTGTTTTCAGTTCACTATATATTTGGATGCTACCTGAGGATGAGTTGACGTATAGGGCTGAAATTTTGTACATGGCACTATCATAGAAAATAGGCCCACTATGAGCCTTGATTCCTTTCTGCTGAGCATGAGGGGTAATTTAATCTTTAGTTGCGAGTATTTTACGAATTTCTTCGCTTGTCTTAGCCAGGGATATTTTCCCAGTGTGCCATTTTAATTCAGTCCTCCTATAGGTTGACCTGTTCTGAGCAGTGGCGGATTCATGGGGGAGTCCTATAGGGTCAT
Organism: Dioctria linearis; assembly: GCA_963930735.1. NCBI lineage: Eukaryota > Metazoa > Arthropoda > Insecta > Diptera > Asilidae > Dioctria > Dioctria linearis. The sequence continues at coordinate 113,463,532 of OZ005743.1, read as the reverse complement.
GACCCCACCCCTAAAAAATTAAAGTAAAAAATATTTAATTAATTGAGTTATATATATAGAATTTGAGTTTGGTATCCCAATTTTGGGTGATCCAAAATCCTAGAGAAACACTTCCCAAGCCACGAAACAGACTCCTTCACTAACACAACAGAGCCCTAACTTAGTCCCAACTCCTAACATTCTAAAATATTTGCAGCGTTCTTATGTAAAACCACTGACATGTATAATATGGACTAACTACGTCCATAGAAATATACTGCAGAAAGTGGGATCGCTTCTATATAGCGTTCTCTTTCGGTCTAAGCACCAAGTTCCAACCGAGGGAGAACTGTAAATAAGAATTAAATAAGTGGCTTCGTCGAAATAAATGTTTTTAAATTAATTATTTGAGTTAATTATTAATAAAAAGTGTTTTGCTAAAGGCAATGTATTCATAGATACTCAACAGAAATTCGAAGAAAGGTTTTATTAAAATCACTTTTCAACTTACCGCCAATGGTTTTTCAATGTTGGCACCGACGTAAGAACTATTTTTGACACAGAAGATTGCACCCGCATGAAATAGCATATCGATCAGTCCATATATCAGTGAGTAAAACTGAGAAAAGTTTGGTTTGAATGACTCCTGTAGTTTGCACCGTAAACTACTATTCTATTGAAAAATTAATTTTTTGTAATAAAAAGTATACTAAAAAATGACACATCATCCACACCGCTTAATGCGGAAACCTTACTAGTACCTCACTATTGTACTGCGGTGGTTAAACTGAGCGACTTATGGCGCTGGACAAATGGTGCCCCATTATATATTTTTTCTTCTTCTAAATTTATTTGCAGTAAGATGACCCACGTCCTTTATTTTCAATGCTTGATCCGCGCCTGGTTATGAGAGATGGCTTTTTGGGTGTCCGAAAACAGGTTCAGGGACAATAAGCGGAGATATGCTTCCTTCCTTTGCAAGGCGGTCAGAACTCACGTTGCCCTTAATGCCTTTGTTAACTACTAAAATATTCTAGTATCAAATAAAGTCAGTCTAGCTCATCTCATTCTTATGTTTTAAATGTACATTTTCAGCGAACCTGAAACAGAAAAGGGAGAGAATCAGTAAAATTTTATAAATTATGATACATAAAAATTACCTGCACCTGGAGACTGCACAGGTGGAAAAACTCCAGCGAAGATCTGAAATTAAATAAAGAAATGGATTAAAAAACAAAATTAAAATCAAGGATTTTATTATAATAATAATAATAAGGTCATTGACATGAACTAAAAGCAGTGTTGTATGTACATATGTACAACAGCAATGCCATGGAAAATTGGATACATGAAAAAACATGAATGATTTCATGTTCCCCATTAAGTATTCAACATAAAACATTAATGACCACGACAAATTACATAATTAAAAGAATTATGTTCAATATTTGTGGGCAAATCAGGTAAAAATTGCTAGATGAGCACTCACCTGACATTTGACCACAGATTCTCACAAAATTGCATAATTACGAAATTAAATACTAAATTCACCAAGTAGATATAATTACCTGTTGCTAAAGAATATCCTCAGTGAAGGAAAATACATGAAGAAACACTAAAAACACATAAAGAACACATTAAAAATAAATACGAGACTCGCGCGCGAAAGTGTCAAAACAACGAAAACTTTATTATTTCGCGACGTTTGACATATCGAAATCACGTAAAATCGAACCGTGATTTCGATGGTCGCGTTCGTTACGCGATATTTTTCACGGTAAACGCGATATTCGCGATTTTTTATTTATTCACTTCCCACAATGAGTGCGAAAGAGACTCACAGTGAGAAGAAGACAAAAAATCAATCATTACAAATTGACAAGAAAATCTACTACATCGAGATGAAACATGGCGAATCGAGACTTTATAGCAAATGTTCCAAAAATTGTAAGAAATGGATAAAATTATCGAATTTACAATTACTTTCTACAAGAAAATTATCAAAATATACATCAGTAAATTGGCTATCGATTCATAATAAGAAAATCTCATTCTCTTGTCATTTTCAGTGAAAATTTCGAATATTTCACTTTATAGATAGCGAAAATGGAACGAATTTTTCTATAAAAAGGAGGCCATTTGTTCATTCTGTCTTCTATTTTCAACAAATTGTCAAGGTGAGTACATATGCTACGTAAGCCATTGTATCCTCAATTTGTAATTTCTACAACATGTCGACTTAGAATTTTATTTCGGATTTTATCAGTGACATTTTGGACTTGAGTTTTTTTTTGATTGCATTAGTTTCTCATTTTTATATAGTTTCAATTCTCGGTTTTCTTTTCATAATTTATTAGAGTTTTGTCATCTTAGTTTATTTTGTTTTTTTTTTGGTACAGTAAAATCGCTTTAAATTTTTTCATTTTTTTATTTCTTTTCTGAACGTATTCGGAAATTATTGAAATTTCGACGTGGTTCGAGATTCATGGTATTCATTTCATATAAATCTTTGGTTGGGTGACAGGTATTAGGGTGTAAGATTGCATGCCAATTGTGTATTGGACATATTACACCAAATAACATCACCAAATACTAAAAATTTATTGAATATAATTTTCTTCAGATTTCAGTTGTTTGTTCATAAATTTTCGTCAATTAATCAATTCATCAAGTTATAAAACTATGCCCACACGGGTCACCTTTACACCATATGAGAACTGAATCACGATTGACATTAAACAATATTTTATTTTTATTTTCAGCATTAATTAGATTATAAAACATAGAAAGAAATTTGAAATAGTTTAATATAAGTCTAGTTAACAAATTTGAGCAGAATTAAAGAAAAATATATAATAGTTAAATTGAATTACAATTAGGTTAGTTTTCTTATGAAGTTATTTTTTACTAGTCTAATTTTAATAATAGAAAGATATTTTGGCTAAATAAATCTAAATGAATGAATAACCGGATGATTTTTTCATTTACCGCTACACTACCGCCATCTAAGTGTGATTGTGGGCGGCCATCGATTTCATTTTAGGTTTCTACGTTGATTGACACTAGACAGTAGGCATTGGTATCGTGAGAGCTTATTGGAAGCTACACGCATGGCCCAGACGTGGCAGTTTTTAGGTGGATCATTTCAATCTCGTTGTTATAGACCACACGCATCGCCCAAACGTGGCAGTTTTTAGGTGGATTATTTAAATCTCGTTGTTATAGTCCACACGCTTCAGATTCAGTGTGCTTGAGTTAATATTTCGCAAGAGACGTTTACACTAGCAGTAACTTATAGGAAGTGGTACTAGTGCGTAAACGTTAGAAAGTCAACTCATCGTTTCATTACAGGTGACAAATCTGAGTAGTCATCAACAAACTCTAATTTATGAACGTACACAATTTCCAATCTATAGGAGGAACAACGAAATTGGGTATAGTTCTGAAAATTGAGCATTTCAGATATTCTTGTTTTCAGGACGTCAGCTGTCAGTCAATTTTTCAGCGAAGCACAAGACATCACATTTTAACATACATTTAATTACATACAAACGCATTTAATGAATACAAACACATTAATTCTCATGATACAGTACAGTTAGTTATGTGAGTTCTTGCAGAGATTTTTCATTCAGTATTAAGCCAACTCTCATATTGAATTGTATCACTTTGCCATTAAATTGAGATCTTTGAACTCAGGTATTTTGTATTTAACTACATTTAAAACTATGGAAGACCTTCGGCATTGCCCGGCGATAACATAGATGCCTAAATGGGAGGAGATGGGGTTAAAACGGGTAGGATGTTCAGAGATGCATAATATCTAAGCCATCTGACTCGATCGCGCGGCTCCGCACGCTGGGGTTTCACGTTGTGTGGGTGAGTATGTGTGGGTGTGGGTGTTTTCGTGTATGTATACGTACATATGCGTGAGAGAGTAGCTCTCTGCGTCGACGCGTTCTCAGGCAGGGCTCATATATATATATATTAAAAACGAAATTGTTGTATAGCAACCATACGCAGAAATTGCCCGATGGGTTCCATTTTCGAACTCACATTTCCCTTTTTATAAAATAAGCCTGTGTACAAAATTTCAGCTCTCGACGTAGACGCGTAAGGCAGTGTCGAAATTTATAATGAAAAACTAAAGATTTGTATGGCATTGTAATTTTTATGAAAACGCCGTGTACAAAATATGAGCTCTCCACGTTGACCTTCTCAAGCAGCTTCCAAGTGACCAAGTATATAGTGAAAAACCAAGATTTTGTATGGCATCATCATGAAGACGTAAGCTGATTTAGTCCATTTTTGAATTTCTATTTACCATTGCTATGAGAACACCACGTACCACATTTTAGCTCTCTACGCCGACGCGTTCTCAGGCAGTGCCCAAATATATAGTAAGAACCAAATTTGTGTATGTCAACCCTACGAAGGAGTTGTCCGATTCGTCCCATTTTTAAACCTAAATTTACATTTTTTTTAAACCGTCATGTACAAAATTTGAGCCCCCCTACGTCGACATATAGTGAAAAACCAAAGTTTTGTACAGCAACACCAAGAAGCGAACAATATTTCATTTTTATACCCTAGATGAAATCTATAGGGTATACACTAAGTTTGTCATTCCGTTTGTAACACCTCGAAATAATAATGGTAAGACAAAATGCATTGAAAACCCACGCATAATATTAAAAGTTATTTTTATTTTTGCATGTCTGTCCATCTGTGCAGATGATAGCTCGAGAACGCATATACTTAGAGAGCTGAAATTTTGTACACGGACTTCAAAAAGAAAAAATTTAATTCGAAAATGAGACAAATCGGTCAACTCCTTCGTGGGGTTGCCATACAAAAATTTCGGTTTCCACTATATATTTGTACACTGTCTGAGAACGCGTCGACATAAAGAGCTGAAATTTGGTACATGATGTCTTTACAGTAATAACAAATAAAATTTCAATAAAAGAATAAATCGGGCAACCCCTTCTTGGTATTGCCTTATAAAAATTTAGGTTTTTTACATATACTGTGAAATCGATCAGTCCTAGTAATTTGTATTGTAATAAAAACTTCTTCAGAATAGGAAATCCTATAAAATTGGTGCTAATCATTTTTCTATCCAACACACTGTTCTAGAAATATATGCGAAAAATCACTTCAAAAATTAAGCTTGCACAGAAGGTTGACAATACGAAATTTCATACGGGCATTCATCTAGGGTATCATAAAAATTAGTCTTAGACTAATTCTAGCTTTTGTGCTTGTTAATTCTTAAGTCTCGTCGGTCAGGAAAGTAAAATGCTTAATTAGCATTCCTGTCCTGAGAAAACTACTTTCACTGCATATGTTTGAACATGTCCAGAATTATCGCGACGGAGGATGACTTGAAGTGTAATTTGATATTTTCATAAATATCAAGCCATCGTCTTGCCTTTGGTGCATACATTGTTGCGCCCAGTATGTATGCAGCTCGCGATAATATGCTGATAAAAGCTTTTTCGGTGAAGACTTGATCGTTTCATTCTTCACCGAGTAAAATTTATATGCCCGATATACATCTACATACATATTGTGCTTTTAACAAATCTTACTGAAGTTAAGATTTGTCGTGGTTTTTTTCTATTGAAACTTCCCAAGTTGTTTTGTGGGAAAAGACTTTTATTATTTTTTGCAAAGCAATCTGAAAAAATTGCTGATGGCTATTTCTTCGTGGTTTGTACAAATAAGCCAATCATGCTTTAAGCATTTTTTGGGAATAAGTTTAAGGAATGCTTTAAAACTCTCCAACGGGAAACCAATATACTAAAACAATTTTCAATAATTGGCTTGCTCTGGACAACCTATAATTAAATATATTTTTGTCTTCCGCTAAATCACTCCCTGAGTATGGCTGTAATAAGTTTTTCTTCAAAGGAAGGCCGCATCTCCGACAAAGTAGTACGGAAACATTTTTATGCTGTTGGGTAATCTACACTCTTTCGGAATGGGGAGTACTTCTTGAAATAATTCTCATCCAAATGTTGATTCCTTAAGTATTTAAATAAATATCTTCAATTTCATACCTCCATTGCTTTGACTTCCGTACGCACCCACTGATATGTTCGTAAAAGCGTAGATAGCATCACATGTTCTAAGCAGAACAATGCTAAATGACTTCTTATAATTAAAGAAGCTTGAGCCAAAATTTGGAGGAGCATGAATTTCGATATGTTTGCCGTCCATAGCGCCAACACAATGCAGAATGTCCTACCTGTCTTCGAAGTCATCAGCAACGTGATTCAAAATCAATTGCAGGTTTCCTCCTAGACCTTGACATTCTAGTGTGGAAGGAAAACCCTAGGGGATCTAACTCTTTCAGTTTTTGATATGTTGTTGCAAAGTATTCCTTTATCTCTCTGTCCCTATTAACTGGTCTCACCCACCATCTTCTCTGATTTGGTTTTCTGAATCTTTTATACATTATCCACAATAAATAAATGTTTAATAACATTTCGAAGAGCTCGGAATCCGATAGAAACGGTGGAATTGTGCTTGCCGCTTTATACTTCATCTGATTCTGCAAGTGCTCCTGCCAGTGAACAGGGAACACAACATCAATCTCATTCTCATATAAGAAGAGAAGTGGAAACTCTTGAAAGAGCACATGAAGAGGGTATACAACGAATGACATATCGGATAAGGAACGAAGAGAAAATGTCAGATCAGGGCCACCAAGTGCTGCCAGCCTATTTACTTCACAGCGAACAGTCCTTATTGTAAGTAAAAAAAAAACATCAAATTGGAAATTGTGATTGTTCCTTCAATATCAACCAAAAGAAGGACATCTGAACGAAGGAAGGACGTGCTTTAAGTGTACGAACAAAAATCATTAGTCAAAGTTCTGCAAAATAAGGTGGATCAAATGCAATAAATGTGCCGGAATATAATATTTCTAGGCAAGCTGAGCGACAAGCCGTGACGAGTACTGATAATAAATATAAAGTGCAAGGCAGAATAGAATTTCTCAAACCTTCAATGGAGTGCCTAATTTGTACTCAGGTGATTCTTTTAAAGACGATATACTACAAACAGCTTGGGTAAATGCGTCATCAGCTGAACAACAAAAATGTTTGTTATTGAGATTGGTTCTGGATGGAGGAAGTAAAATTTTTTACACAAGAATCTGTGTCTCGTTATTTAAATCTTAAAATTTGAGATAAGCAGAAGTTGAGCAAACCCGGTCTATACAGCGACTTAACCCGAGCGAAAGTTTTTATGTTATTTTAGATACTGTATCTACGCTATTTTTAGCCACTGTACAAACTAATAGTGAATTTGATATCAAGAGTTTTTCGAACTTAAGATCCTTAGGGGTATTAAGGAAGAAAGTGGAACAGTTTTATACTTGAAAAATTACTGCCAAAATTTTATTAGAAGGCGCGCTAATCGGTATGTAGTGATGCTCCTTTGGCGAGAACCTGATGTTTTTTGTTTTTTTAAAGAGACAGGGGAACAGGAGAAACCATCCCAGCACGGCGGCCATAGCAGCCCATTGTGCTGCCCTGCTAGAAGCCCATTCGCCAAAACCCTCGTGTCCTCTTAATGAAGTGCATCAGGTCTTGATGAGGAAGGTTCTTCAGCTCATCTACAGATAGACGGGCAGACCCTAGAGTATCCAGTCTGCTCCGGGCGAAGGCCGGACACTCCCTCTAGCCAGGAGAGACACTCAGGGCTGTCAAAAACTCCCGTTCTTGTTAGATGAACGTGAAGTGAGCTGTGGGCGGTAATAATGCCAGCCACAGTTCTACATTATTTTCTTCAGAGCCCCATGAGAAAATCGGAGATATTCCCATCACGCCCATCAAGAAACAATTTTGTACAACTACTCAGATTCTCCCATCTCTACTGATGCATCCGATGAACATCCGCTTTGATGAGAGACTCGATACTCGAGGTGTCAACGCCTACGGCGGGCTCCGGTCCGAGAAACGGAGAATCAGAGCCAGCGCTAGCTAAAAGGTCGCCATCTGACCAAAAACCCAAAGGGGGGACACTTTGTTTTGAATACACAACTTATCCGCTGACGACCTGCAATCTTCCAGTAACTTAGACATTTTCCGAGGGCCATCACATCCATCAGTGCTGCCAGACTATCCGAAAGGATAGCAATGTCGTTCCCCTTGATTTGCATATCAAGGGATAACTTCGCTGCCATTGAGATGGCAGACTTCAGCCTGGAATACAGTGGTGTGTCTTCCAAGTGAGTACTCCATTACAAAATCAAGATCAGGAAAGTAGACACCCGCCACAGATCGCTTACAGGAAAGCTCACAGAGAAGCGACGCCCGAAATGAAGCTCAGTACCATCGCATCCCGTGGCATACCGCCCAGAGGGTTTTCCAAGTCCAGCCGATACGCCAGAGAGCAATGAGAAGAGCCAGTCCAGCCGTCCTCCCGACATCCACGAGACCGCAATCTGCACACGGCCTTTTTGGCCTCTGCCCGAATGACAAGATCCAGGGGTGGCAGATTAAGTAGGACCTCAGGAGGCGCAGTAGCCAGAGATCGCCCGTAAATCACAAGTAGGCAAGTCTTTGCAGGCCCGCCTGCTTCCGCATCGCAGTCCCCACATACGTCCTCGGCCACCTTACACAGGAGGTATATGTAAGCATGTGTCTGACGATAGAGGTGTACATCTACTGCACAACCTTCGTTCTCATGCCCCATCCAAAGGTTCTCCTGCATTAAGCGAAGACCCTTATAGCCGCATTATCGTTTTCTTCTACGTGCAATCCCCATGTCAGCTTCGAGTCAAAGAAGACTCCAAGATGCTTGACATGAGGGGAGAGTTGCAGAGTATGTCCAAAAAGCTTCGGAAGAACAAAGTACCCAAGTTTACGTCTTCTGGAGAAAAGCACAAAGCTGGTCTTTGTTGAGTTCACTGTCATATCATGATGGGTTCACCAGTCCTCAACGATATTGAGGCCCCGTTGCAAGAAGGCACAGGCAGCAGCCAGAGGGATGTCTTCCGCATACGCTTCACATGCGAATCCCACATTTTTCAACACCGCGATGAGTTAACCAACATGCACCAGAGAATTGGAGAAAGCGCGCAACCTACCACGCAGCCTCTCTCCATCAGCACACTGAGAGAGGTTCGGTCGCCTATCTCTACAGCTAAGAGTCGTCGTCTTAGCATTGGGTCCATCCAGCGAACTACAGTGTGATCAACACCATGTCGACGAGCTGCCTCACATACTTACTCGGTGCTGGCCCTGTCAAAAGCCCCCTCGATGTCCAGAGGCTCCCAAGGTAAACAGTCCACGGTCTAGTCCCCGCTCAATGACAGTAGCCATTGAGTGTAGAGCCGTCTCCGTAGATCTGCCCCTCCCGGATTCGTGCTGTGAGGTATTTAAGGGAGAAGCCTTTATGGCTACTCCCTTAATATATTCATCTACAACCCTCTCCAAGCATTTCAAATGAAATGAGGGGAGGCTTACGCTTGAAGATAATGCACCTGAGTAATATGAATGAAAGGCTTAATTAAATGGTTATCAAAAGATTCAGAAAAATTCTACAAAAATTGCTGTACTTTAAGTGAATTAATTGAAAACGGTTTCGCAGAAAGAGTGAATTGTGAGTCGGAACTGTGATTCGGAACTAAATGATCGCATCCCCCATAGGGCTGAATAACGTGTAAATAAGTTAGCCACTAAGCGTTGTATAATATTTGATGCGTCCGCTAATTCACAAGAAGCATCCTTACTTAACGATAACTTATTTTCTGGTGATAATTTAAATCCTGAATTGTTTACTGTTTTAATGAATTTTCGAATTGATAAAATATCGTTTACAGCCGATATAGAGAAGATCTTCTTACAAATTTTGTTAGCGGAAAAGGATCGTGACTCCCATAGGTTTCCGTGGCAGAAGTGAAGGCCTAAATATAATGATGTGTGGTTCAAGATTTTCGTATGACCGAACTTGTGCTGTTTTTAAGCAGAATTTTTACGTTGATGATTTGGTTCTTCTGACAGACGATATCGAGTCGACGTATAGGATACACAAGGAATCAATTGAAGTGAATACTCATGAACTCAACGAACTTACACAAGTAGAGCTCGGACAACCAAGAACTATGGAGACAGCTTATGACTGACGAAAAGCTAGTAAATATTAGATGAAATCACCAGAAGGTTTTGGTATTAAACTGGTACAAGTTAACAGATGAGCTAAGCGTTGACAGAAAATCAGCGAAGGATTTTGCACAAGTATTACCGCCAACGAATCTAACAATTCTGCAAACTCTTGCCAGAATCTATGAACCTTTAGATATTCCCAGATATTTTATTCTTAAAATAAAACAATTGTTGCAAGAAGTTTGGAACGAGCATTCGGATTGAGCCGGAATCCTACCCTCGGGTCACTTATTGTAATTAAGGACTTACAACTCCATGCTCTCGTCGACGCTAGCCCTCTGGCATGAGGTGTAATTGTTTTTAGAATAGAATTCAATAATGAAGGACCCGTGTCAACATCAATACTTTGTGCAAAAATCTGCATCACTTAACAATACTAAAATCAAAACCTTGACGCTGGCTGCACAAATTCAAACTTACAGCTGCTTTAATGGCAATTTGACTTCATGCATACATTCTAAAGAACTTGAGCGTGGTATACGATGATTCGTTCCTTTGGACAGATTCCATGATAGTATTGTGCTGGATAAAAGGTGAAATCCTCAACTACTTACCCCTAAAGCAGGTCTTTAGCGCCAAGTAAAATAAAGGGGTTTTCCAATAAGAGGTGTTATTTTAATTAGCCCGCTATTTCGGGAGATGTCACTTTTGCACCTGTCATTTTTTGACATTTGACAGGCAAAAACTACGCCATTAATAAAAATGGAACGATACAAGATTCAACAATGCATTGAAATTATTAAAATTCACTATAAAAATGGTGAAAATGTGAGAGACGGTTCGTAAAACTCGAACATTTTTGGGTCGTCGTGAAGCACCTTGTCGGACCGCAATACAGAAATTGGAAGAAAAATTCGAGCTGTTCGGACAAGTTAGTGATGTGAAAAATAAAACCCGTGCACGTCGCTCAAGAACAGCCGAGAATATTGCTGCTGTAGCCGAAAGTGTTGAAGAAAACCCAGGTTTGTCCATTCCTCGTCGTTCTTTGAAATTAGGCACTCCACAAACGACATTACACCTTTTTTTGCATAAAGATTTGGGTCTTAAGGCCTATAAAGTTCAGTTAACACAAGAACTCAAGCGGCCGATCATCATCAACAACGTCGAGTCTTTGCTGATTGGGTCCTTGAAATGCATGAAAATGATCCGAAATTCCATCGAAAACTCATCTTGAGTGATGAGGCCCATTTCCACCTCGATGGCTTCGTCAACAAGCAAAATTGTCGCATCTGGTGCTCGAAAAACCCAAGAGTTATTGTTGAAAAGCCTCTCTATCCTCAACGTGTGACTGTTTGGTGCGGTTTATGGTCCCGCGGGGTCATTGGACCTTACTTTTTCGAAAATGAGGCTGTAGCAACAGTTACGGTGAATGGATTGCGCTATCGACAGATGATTAATGATTTTTTATGGCCGGAATTGGATGGTATTGATCTGGACAACGTTTACTTTCAACAAGACGGCGCTACGTGCCATACAAGCAACGAAACCATTGATCTTTTACGGGAAAAGTTTCCGGACCGTGTTTTCTCTCGAAGAGGTGATCACACTGGGCCACCGAGATCTTATGACTTAACACCTTGCGACTACTTCCTTTGGAGCCACATGAAAGAGAAGATCTACGCCAACAGCCCAGCGTCGATTCAAGACCTCAAAGATGGAATTCGTGAGGCTATCGAGGACATAGGGCAGCCACTTTGCGATTTGGTTATGGAAAATTTCATGAAAAGGATATGGTCCTGTAGGCGTGGTCGTGGTAGTAATTTGGCTGATGCTTTTTCCATTATCAACGGCATACCTTTCTCTTTATAATGAAATAAAGATCCGACCATTTGTGTCAAAAAATGGCATTTTTATATGAATATCAAAGTAACACCTCTTATTGGAAAACCCTTTAGCTAAGGGGTAATCAAATGAAGTGATTTTGCAGCAGTAGAAGCAGAGACAAAAGGCAATCGATCTGTTTTGGAGACGGTGGTGAAATAAGGACATAACAAACATTTGTGGAATCGTATTACGTGCAGGACAAGCGACATCTATTATGTACCGACATAAATAACTTTATGTTCGAAGAATCCATATTTCTAGAATGAAATCTTCGGGAAGGTTCTGGATAATTTGTAAAATATAAATACGGTACTTATCACGGCCAAGGGAGTCTTGTTTCAGACAGTGAAGTGAACGTGGCAATATGGTTTGTATTTGGACATTAACGCATAATATTGCAATATTTTGTATGGCTGGAAATTCGAATATCATATCAGTAGTAATAGAGATGAAATCAAATTCGGTCTATCAATTTGTTTCACAAACTTATACGTTACTAGTATACTCATGGTAGTAATATTAACAAGGCGGTTTGTATTAATTGTAGTATAATATGGATATGCCATTTGGCGACAATTTCATACCAGCAGCGGTTGCATTTGAAGTTTTCGTGTTATATTGACTGAAAAGCCTTTTGAATTGTCAACACCCGGTTAAATTCATGTCAATAATTTCAGGAGAAGTATTTAAGTGTAAGCGAGAAAGAAATTAGAAAATTAGTAAGAACGATTACAATTAAAATGCCATTTTTTTCGAAAATTTCATTCTCGATGGCACGGTCACATAAAAGAAGGTACATAAATGGATTAAAAAGCTTAAACTTTTAAATCCCAGGCAATGTAATCGACAAGAAATAATTGATTTTTGACTAAGTTGGTAGCACTGCTCAACTAATATTTTCGTCGGTTTTTATAAACGCATGGAAGACTTGTCATCGACAGAACCAGTTTTGCTTCAATAAGTTTATGTATCTTATCATTATCGATACATGTATGTAATATATTTTTATATGTTCTTAACAAATTATATTTCTGAGAACCCAATTTTTCCATTGGAATAAATTAATACTTGTAACGATATTAAAGCATAAACACACTTAAAAGTAAAACAAGTAAAAACGCTTGAATTGGTCTAAGACTAATTCTTATGATACCCTAGTTGACTGGCCGTATGTCATTTCGTATTCGTCACCAATCTGTGCAAGTTTTATTTTTGAAGCCGTTTTTCGCATATATTTCTAGAACGGTTCGTCGGACAGCAAAATGGTTATAACCAATTTTCTAGTTTTTATATTCTGAAGAACTCTCTAGTACATTAAAACGGATAGGACTGATCGTTCTCACAGTATAAGTAAAAGTCCTGAATTTTTAAATGGCAACACCAAAAAGAGGTTGTGCGATTTAGTCCATTTTTATACCCTAGATTGAAATCTGTAGGGTATACTAAGTTTGTCATTCCGTTTGTAACACCTCGATATAATGATGGTAGAGCAAAATGGATTGGACACCCACGCATAACATTAAAAGTTATTTTGATTTTTGTATGTCCGTCCGTCTGTCTGTCCGTCCGTCTGTCCGTCCGTCCGTCCGTCTGTGTGCACTATAACTCGAGAACGCGTCTAGCTGAAATTTTGTACACGGAATTTAAAGGAAAAAAGTAAAATTGAGTTCGATAATGAGATAAATCGGGCAACTCCTTCGTGGGGTTACCATTCAAAACTTTCGTTTTCCACTATATATTTGGACACTGCCTGAGAACGCATCGAAATAGAGAGCTGAAATTTGGTACATGTTGTTTTCATTATACTAACAAATAAAATTCCCAAAATGGAATAGATCGGGTAACTCCTTCTTGGTGGTGCCATATAAAAATTTAGGTTTTTTACGTATACCTACTGTGAAAACGATCAGTCCAAGACATTTTTTATTGTACTAAAAACTTCTGCAGAATACGAAGTTCTATAAAATTGGTTATAATCAGTTTTTTTATGCGAAAAACCACTTCAAAAATCAAACTTGCACAGAAGGGTGACAATACGAATTTTCATACGGGCATTCATTCATCTAGGGTATCATAAGAATTGGTCTTACACCAATTCTGGCTTTTTTACTTGTTTAAATTGTATTTACTATTTTTATGAGGAACACCACGTACAAAATGGAATAAATT
>OZ005743.1:112613281-112753713 GCA_963930735.1 Dioctria linearis | reverse complement strand
AAAATTCCTTGGACAAAATTTGAGCTCTCCACGTCGACGCGTTCTCGAATACCTTCCAAATATATAGAGAAAAACCAAAGTTTTGTATGGCAACATCAAGAAGAGGTTGCCCGATTCAGAACATTTTTTTAATTTTACTTACTATTGCTATGAACACACCACGTACAAAATTTCAGTTCTGTCCCTCGTTGTCAGGCAGTGTCCAAATACATACACAGGGTGGTTCAGATCAAGATACCTTCCGGTATACCACGCCACGCGATTCGGTAAGCTGATCAAAAAATTGTTTGTTAATGTTGGCTTATTACATAGCCAAGTATAGTAGCTGTTGAAAGTGTATTACTCTGTATTTTTTAATTAAGCATCTTTAAATTATTCTGAAATATTTCAAAAATTCTGATTTTTTTTACACACAAATTTCATAAATACCGTTATTTTATGTGTAAAAAAATCAAAATTTTGGAAATATTTCAGAATAATTTAAAGATGATTAATTCAAAAATACAGAGTAATACACTTTCAACAGCTACTATTCTTGGCTATGTAATAAGCCAACAATAACCAAAATCTATATCGTGATTCAAAAGTTATACTCATTTATTCTCACGAATATTGACGAAATCTTCAACTGGCCACAACTCCTAAAGGAAGGTTTCTAGGGGGGGGGGGGGGGGGGGGGTATGCGGAACAATTTTTTGATCAGCTTACCTCAAGGAATTGCGTGGTATACCGGGAGGTATCTTGATATGAATCACCCTGTATGCAGAAAACCGAAATATTTGTATGCCAACCCCAGGAAGGCGTTGCCCGATTTAAACCATTTTTGAACTTTTATTTGCAATTTTTGAAAACGCTATGTACAAAATTCTAGCTTACCAGGTCGAAGCGTTCTCAGGCTGTTTTTTACGTCTCAACAACAGCGCCATCTATCTTTCAAGCTGGCACCAACCAAACACATTCACAAAATTTCATTGAAATAAGTTAGACGGTTTCGGAGATTAGCGCGTACAAACACAGTGACACTGGATTTTTATATATTAAGATAATCTAAGGAAATAAGCCATGCTCATGCACAGGTGTACAGGTGTAAACACTACCTGGATTCTCTATATATTCTAAATATTTTATGATGTTGGGTGATACTGAGCAAAATATAAAACTGTACAGAATCATAGCAAACTACACTCAGCACCCTTAGAGACAGAGGCTATACTGGACCTACTTTTTCTGCATCTGCATTTTACGAAGAAGGTTATTCACAGGGCAATAAGAGTGCAGAGGGAAAATCTCTTCAATACATGTAATCTAAAAATCCTTGAAGAATTGCTAGAGGACCCGTTGGCTAACCCCATCTAATACGTTATATTGACTCGCAATAACTTTGAAATTTTTGCATATTCTCAACAAAGCAAAAATATTGCTCATGCTTAACAGGAAGGAACGGGTCTATCTATATAAGGGGCTTTCGGCAAGCACTGTCTTAATGAGACAACTGAGACAAAACTTTGAGCAACAGTCTGAGTTGCCTTAGTTCAAACCAATCAGCTGATTTGCCAATTATGACGTTTAAATAATTTTGACCACAGAAAATGCACAGTAATAAATTGAGGAAAGTGTTATTAGTTTATTCCAATAGCTCACTTAACTTTAATTACTAATTAAAATCACAAAATATAACAAAACCGAGTAAACTGAGACAAGAAAATTCATTTTCACTTGTCTCAGTTGCTCAGTTGTGGTTCGATTTTGTATTCGATTTTTGTAGCTCAATATGGAACTAAGACAGTTCACCGAAAGTGCAGTCTCAGTGAGTCAACTGAGATTGGCCCGTATTTCTCCATCCGATGGATTAATGATTCCCGCCACAAGTAAGATTCACTTCCTCTTCACGATGCGATTTTTCATTTTGCCTCCGGAACTGCCACATTCAGTATCAGGATTCACTTGTTTTTAATAGACAAGCGAAATTTGATTTTTTTTACTTAGAACGTTTTCGATAATCATAAACTGGTAAATTCTTAGTTCTCCGGGCGGATTCAGCAATACAGGTCATATCTCACTTGTCTCACTGAGAATTTTCTTGTCGAAATCGCCTATACTGGGCATTGCACACTACTCAGATATGATGACACTTCTGAACACGTCCTCTGATGCTGTGTAGGTCTTGACCACACATGGCTAAAACATCTAGAAAAGACTCTCATTAACGGATGTAAACAAGATTGCCCCCCAAGAACTTTATACGTTTTAAATTCGAATGAGGTTCATAGGGGTGATGTCACAAAAGATCTCACAAGTCGTAGTGGCTAGATGAGAGGCGGAATCTCTGGTCGCATCCCCACCATAAAATAATTGTATCAGATTTCTGGTCTATTGTCTATTTCTGAAAAAAGTGGACATTTCAGAGACAACAATTAAAAATACTGCCCTAATTAAGAAGTTGTTTCGAACTACAAATTAGGTCAGTTTTATTTTCAATTAAGAAACAAAATCAAATTTTGAGATGTCAATTTTTTTTTAATTTCGTTTTTTCACCAATGTCTGCTAAAATGGGTAAAAAGAAAAACAAACCTTGTGAATATTTTATATAGACGAAAGAATCGTTAAAAATGGTTCTAGATGCCTCTGAAAAGGTTCCCTTTAATTTAAGTCACAAACCAGCAAAAATATCTTTGAAATAATTTTTTTTATTTATTTTATATTGGTGAAAAGATATATTCACAATAAATAAAAAAAAAACAATGATTTCATCAGCTATTCTTTTTACATAAAACCAACTTTCCTTTTCCTCTATTGAGGCTTGACAAAAAAGCGAAATTTCGTCTTAGAAATAGACGCTTGTGTATTCCTTTTCGAAATATCTTTAGAAAGATCCTTCTTTCTTGACGAATTTTTCTCTTTTTTCGTTCATCTGAAAATGAAATTTCAAAACAAATCATAAACTTTTGTGCTTCTAGCTTTGAACTTACCTTTTTTCATTGAATCAGCCCGACAGGATGCTGCAATTTTAGAGTTTTCTATCATAATCTGGAGTTTTAGCTGAAAGTTGGCGTCTGAAAATTGAAGTCACATACATACTATAAACAGTTGCAAGCAAATGTAAATGACATTTCAGTGCATTTATGCAATGTCAAAAATATTCCGTGGCTACTTAGATTGATTTAAAGTGAAAGAAAATATCCACTTGCTTGTTACTGTGAAGCCATTGACATATATAAAATGGACTGCTGATACTGCTGAAATTGCTTACATTATTTAACATTATTATTTTCTATAGTTGTCTCTTTTTGGTTTAACTACTTTATTCCGCGGAACTACAATAAATAAGTTCTATACAAAATACACTATGGACTATGGTCCAGTTTCAGTTCAGTGGTTTTCTAAATGAATATATAGAATAGAAATAGATAGCAATAAAATATTTGTAATCCTTTCTCCTTTCTCCCATACCTACTTTTAGGGGTAGGTAGACAGAAATTATTTTATTTCTTTAAAACTCATATGTAAAAATTATTTGATGTTGTAGGAGATAAGCTTCCAAGAATAGAAATAATTTGGAATGCTTCCGTAATTTGTTGAACTTTTAATATAAATATTAAAGCGAAAGTAAAACTTGAAATTAAGATAACTGTCTTATGGCTGATTTGCATTACTCGAACATTGTTGAAAACAGAGTAAGTAGTTTCCCCTTATCTGAAAATAGTTGAGAACGATAAGGACAAAAGATAATCCAGCAAAATTTTACTGAGTTAATGTCAAATTCCCCGACGAAGGGGAAATTTTTGCTGCCATAATTAGCCATATTATGGCAGCAACCTCATACATATAACCACAAGCGTGTACGAATATAATTATTTCCACGCACACAAAATAAAAATATTTGAAGAAAGTCACAGCACATCAGCTGAAATGTGTCAAAGTTTATTAAAAATGTTTAAATTTTTTTTCAAAATTGTTTAAACATTTTTTTAACAATTTTTTTAAAAAATTGTTAAACATTTTTTTAATTTTTTTTATAAATTATTATAATTTTTTTAATAAAAATTAATTACTATTCATTTTTTAACTTATATTTTAGTAAATATATCTTAAAAATCTAACACAAAACAAAAACGAAATACTGAAATTTTTGGTTTTTTTTTAAGCAAACGAGCTATTGTAACTGTTTTAACTGGGTTATTCTCTGTACCAAAGTTCTATCAGTACAGAGCGATGTATCTGAGGAATATTGTGAGATCTAATCAAATTACTTCGTTTGTAGTTATTCCGCGATTATGTTATGGTGCTATGTAGAGTGATTGGCTTTGGACGTAAAGTCCACACTGCCAGCATGAGCTGACAGATCACTCGACGGACAGCGTTGAGTGCAGGGCGGCACGCTAGCTCGTCTCGGCTCATTGGCGGAGAGTGTGGGAGGTTCCAAGAAAAACCTGCCGCTGCCGTCAGCGATAATCAAAAAAAATTCATGCCTACAAACTAAAAGCCGGCACACATTCGGTCCTGAAGGGACCCTTACGTCACTTACCTATATAGTTGAAGACGCAGATGTTCTGCCTTCCTGCATGCCCCAGCCACCCATCTGACTCTGATGGCAAGATTTTTCAGATCCCTAGTTGACCTGTAAAGAGAGAATAAACTAACGAACCAAAACGACCTTCATACGAGAGGGCTCCAGGATAGTGAAGGAAGAATTAAAACTTTCCTAGCAGTACTTATGGTAGAACTAGAGAGATGTCTGTTAATGGTTTTAAAAAGAAATGTATAGAATTTATAAAATGTTACAGTTGTTGAAAGTATATTCTAAATACTAATAAAGATTATTCTATTCTATTCTATCTCCTTGTTTAACTGACAATGAGATTTTTTTTTTATCTGACTTCATTTAAATGTTTTTCTTATCTTTTGTAAATAAATTTCCTTTACCCTGTACTTTACTGAACTTAGAAGAATTTGTTTTAAAATGCGAAAATTTTGGGCGAAATTCACGGTAATTTCATAAATGCAAATTTACGATTTTTACAAAGCTTACAAAGAAAACTTACGAAGAAATGTTTCATCAACAAGAGTTTAAGAAGAAGCTAAACGAGACGCACAAGAATTTCATTTATCATTGTTCTTTAGTTTTCCTAGAATGCATAGGCATGAAGCCTAAACTAACGCTAGTTTAGTTCCTTTCTGTAGATATATATATAGTTTTCTCTCTTTTCTTTTCTTACGATATCATTTCTAATAATAGCGGATAAAATGTATTATTTAACCAAATGCTCCTATGCGAAATCATATTCAAGAAAAATTTTAAAAATTAGAAAAATCTGCCACAATTCCAACTTTATATAACTAAAACCTTAGATGTAAAAAGGAATATTATATATAAACTTAGAAACTAGTTTTCTTTGGAAATCTGATTTCATTGCACTAAGTTCCAATTAACAATTGGCGAAATGTTTTCAATATACTTAGTGTACGAAATTTCATCATGTTCAATGGTATTTTAATTTGTAATATTTTACTGTAGAGAGTACAGTTAATTTAAAAACGCGTACAATAAATATTGCTTACTATCTTTGGTGCGCCCAGGCAAATAATAATAATTATTGATTCTATAAATAGAAGGAACTCTTCGCATTAGAATTCTATCCTCGATATTGAGACTTCTGGTGAGCCCCCTTTTTCTTTTTTTTTGGATTTATAATTCAAGACGTCTCAAAGTTTCTCATAAATATTTCCTATACTTTTTTCCTTTCTTTTCTAATGAAATTTCCGCAAATTACTACCATTAAATTCCAATTAATACTATTATCAAGAGTAAGACTTTAATGCCGTTGCTTGAGATGAATAAATCCTTTGTTTTACCCAAGAAAATCAGTTTGACACAAACAATTTGTTGATCGTGTAGCTTTGCAACTCAAATTGAAAAAAAAGCTTCTCTTATTGCTGTTGTTCTTTTAGCATACGATCACAACTCTGATACTAATTATAATCCTAAAAAAATTTGAGATTATTCCTGCCTTTAATAAATAGCAAGCAAAGGCGTACTGAAGTGGTACATACACCGATAGATATAACACGGAACATACTAAATTTGACATTTAAAAATAATTCTTCATTGCATAGTTAACTAGCTAGGTTCCACTGGCATAACTAACCTAAACCTATGTAGAGATCGGCATAATATGACACTACCTTATGAACTATCATCACCTATATCTCAGCATATTTCAATCTTTTGCTGCTGGCGATGATACCTCCATTTTTTTTTGTGTCCTAGTTGCAATTACATCTGGATCAGAAATTTCTTTAATCCTGCTCTTGTCCCTCATTACTAGTTTTCGCCCTGTGATCAATGGATTTTCTTTTACCTTGAACTGAATGTTCATGAGCTGCTTTTGTTGCAGGGACTAATTCTTCTTCGATGCTTTCGGAAATTTAGTTTCGTCCTATTCAGTGTACTCACTGTAGAAATATTTCAGATTTTCCAATCCAGCTAGTTGCAGTAATTTGTCTGCTGACCAAGAGCTTGTACCCGGTTCGTAATTTTCTTTTTGTTGTCTGCTGAAAGTGCGCGAGGTATGAAACTAATTAGGTTGATTGAAAATATATCAGTATAGGAACTGAAAATATCCTAAATCTACTTACAGATTTTATTTCCACGCGGATGTTTTAGAATTCTTTTACTTCAGTTCACCGCCACTGTCATTTCTCAGATGATCTGACGTTAAGAGAAGATTACCTTCTTCTTCTTTTCTAGTTTGGGAATGACGTTGGACGTTGTCGATCCCTGGGCCGCGTTCAGTTATCATTTAACCGCAGGCCGGCGTACACGCTGCACTACCTCAATGTAGCATATTGCTATATGCAATACGCTACGACCATAACAATTCTTGATATTCTCTAATAATTTGATCTTGAACATCAGGAAGACACGGTGAATAACGACGGTATTCCATGGTAAATTCACCTTTACCTTGTATACTAGACCTGCGTTTATAGGGGACTGAAGGCTCCATCCGAACTAAAACCCTTTTATAAACTGGTACTGAAAGTCCAAGTCCAGTCCCACTTTTAATTGGGACTGCTCTTTCAGTCCGCGACTTCAAAATGTCCCTATAAACACTTCCGGACTTTATATTAGCTATATGGATGAGGTAAGAGTAGTTAAAATGAAAAGGGTAATATGTCGACAGAGGAAACAGAAAAATGCTGCATATAATAAGAGATAGTAAGTTTTAAACTGTAAATGGGATAATTTCATCCAAAAATAACATTTTAGATAATATTGTGTCTTTACTGGATGGCAAAAGATATCGTAATGCTGAAATTTACCAACAAGTCCCGAAGAAGCTGTCCCAAGAATTCTATAACAGATCTCCAGCTCATATACTGGTTAAATTAAAGCACTTAAAAAAGATTTCATTAATACCAAGAAAAATAATATGATATCTAGTGCTAATAGAACAGAGTGCGATTTATATGAGGTATTGGACGAAATTTATGGAACTGATTGTCGCAATAGCTGTGTTTTGACCAAGTAGTTCTTCAAATGGTTTGTTATGGTATCGTCTTGAAAACTCGAACATCGATTAATAGTTTGTACGCTACCGGGCTGTGGATATATCCTTTCGAAGTTCTCTGCTTGATGTTTCCATTGCACCTATATTAAACTGTTCTTTGTTTTTTCCACTAAATTGTGCAAAATACAACAAGCCGATACAATGTTTGGAACAAATTTATAGTCCACATCTAATCTTTTGCAAAGACAGTGCCGTGACCGTAACTTTAATCGACCAAATGCCTGCTCTACTATAACGCGACATGCGCTTAGATAGCAATTAAAAGAATCGTCCTCCGGTGTTCGAGCTGGATTGAAACACTTAAGCAACCATGGCAATAAGGGATAAGCAGGTTCTCCAAGTATCATTCATTCACACACTTCCTGGATGACGAACACTAATATCTTGAAATAATATATCGGAGCCGACTACAGCTTGTAGAACTATTGAGGGCCATCCGTTTCTGTTGACATAATCCTTATAGTAATCTTTTGGTGCAGTTATCGGTATATGCGTGCTATCAATGCTTCCAACAACAGGACCAAATTTGCGGCACGCTTCAAACATGCTGCAGCCCCACCTCCAATTGGCATAGATATATATTCTTTTAAAAAAACCTGACTAATTTCCTTGCACCTCCGATACACACTTTTTTACTGTGCTTTCCTGAACTCCAAAAGCAACACGAACAACTGTATATTCTGCAGTTGATGCAAGCTCAAACAAAGCAATATCAACTCTTTTATTCACAGGTAATGGTGGGAGACTGTATTGTCTGATGGCTTTAGCACTGGTGTTAATTTGTCAACCAAATACATAAAAGTTGTCTTCTTCATCCAAAAATTTTCCAGCATGTCATTGTTATTATATCCATTATGCATAATATTTTGCCACCAATTGTCAAACCTTAAATGAGATTCAACCTTCTTAATATGAGGAGAAAAGCCTTTTCAAAATTTAAATTGCGTTTTATATGTCGTTCTTGCAGCCTATGAAAAAAAAACAAATAATAATTTATTTCTAAATACAGAAAATCTTCGAACACTCACTAACATTTTATTATATAATGCTACTTTTTTAAAAAAAAGCCCTTTGCGATGCTGATTTCTCTAAATAATTTGAGGCCACTTGCTCAATTAAGAAATTATACATCGAAATAATTTTTGATGCTTCCATTCTGCCGCACAATTTTGTTTTTGAGATAGTTACTACTTAAATGTTTAATACTATCTTTTGAAGGTTTCAAGAGATATCCTAAGGTGCCAGTAGGAGTGGTTCCCGACTTATATTCAAAATATCCTGACCTTTTCTCGATTCGGAATTTCGTTTGTGATATGTTCATAAATAAGGTACTAAGAGACCATAATTTAGATTTCAAAAAGTTTCCTCAATGCTACCGTAATAAGCTGGGAGATCATACACAAATCCCTTTATTGGGAAAGGCTGCAAGGACTTCGTTTTTTATTGACACCTCTGGCGGAAAAACAAAAGAACTCATACTCCTTAGGAGGAGGTATCACCTAAACAAGATTAGCTTGGCTGAGTTTCATCTTGCCACTTCTATCGGATGCTCATGAAACCTCGGAACATATGCTCTGCAACTGTAAAGTTTTGGCCAGGCGGTGATTACGCCACCTCGAACATGCTTTTCCTCCACTAAACTACCTCAATCCCAGAATGGCTTTAGAGTTTATAAACAGTCTAAACATAAAAGGGGAATAAATTGAACGGGGAGACTGACATGCACATATATAGATACATTTGTATATTTTATTTTATTTAAAAATACATATAAAGGATAAATTAAAATATCTCTCTAAAAACTACTTTATCGATGTCCTTAGAAATATCCATTGGAGCTGTAGTGGCACTATTATTATTGTTCTGCACCATTTAAAGTTTTACAAAGAAACTTAGGTCAACTGCTTGCGTTCATATGATACCCTCATGTCAACCAAACGCGAAAAATTATTATGAATACCGCTTCCATCTAGCCGTAAGCGTAATCAGGAACCTGAAACACTTCTACAGTTGCTATGCAAGTAGATGTAATATTCCTATGATCTAAGCTTCCAGTTTCGTTCCAATTTAAAAGTCGATTTGTGGTAGATGTTTTGGCTGCTAAAATAGTATTCTAGAGGATTAAAAGATATAAATAGTTTACTATAAAATTTGGAAAATATGACTTATGTAGATATTCACCTTTAAAAACTCATCCTAATTAAAAACATGAAAACTTTCATATATTAAAGCTCCTGTTGCTGCAGTAGTAGGACTTATCCGTTCGCTTGTATAATTGGCTGCAAGTGTTTGTACTACTTTCTTTTTTGTGTTTATTACAAATGTTGAATAGAACTCCTTGCTGGGAGCATTATCACACTGAATACATGCACCCTTACTGCAAGCTTTTCGATATTTAGAGATGCAATTGCCTGAACAGAACTATTTTTGACGTCTGACTATTTTTTGCAATTGACAATTTGATGAAATGTCACAAGCGACACTTCGCTATAAAAGAGTGGGAAATAATGTTTTGACAGTCGATCACCTCTTCTTTTTTTTCTAATAGTGCAAAGTAATAAGACCCTCTCACTCACTTTGTCAGTAAAATCACATGTTCGAGTAATGTAAATCAGCCATTACCCTGCCAAAAAAAGTTGACCCATATGAAATAGAAAATCAGGCAGTCCATGTTATATATGTCAGTTAGTTTCTTCGTTTAAATCACTTTGGAAAAAGTAATTATGTGCTAACCTTTTTGTTTTAATAAGGACGATTGAAATTAAGACAAATAAATTTGTGACATTTGTCCCCAAATGAGGCAAGCAACGAATCGACCGACAATACGGTCATACCTTGTAAATCTTTGTTTCATGGTGTAGAAGTGTGTATAGTAGTATCTAGTACCCAACCAGCAATACGGCATTATAAATCCGTATCAAAGCCGTTAATCAACTTTTGCTGTCAAAACTGGGAAGTTTCAAATTAGTTACGGTACGTCTACCCGTTGTGACAACTGTCAATGGATGCTTTGTTACCATCGCTCCAAAACGCCGTTCTGAAAACGATTTATTTTTATGTACGTATAACCGTTGCAAATAAGGAAATAAGTATCTTCCTTTATCGGGAACTATATTTGTAACCGTGAAATTACAGGATATACTTAACTTCCGGTAGTAAATAAACCGTTGTATTATGGTACTTATGAAATGAATCGGTGTAAGATTGAAGGTTTTCCCTACTAATTAAGCATAAAATTTCTATATTAATGATGAATAATGCACCCAAAATTTAATTTGCAATTTGAGTGCAAAATTCATGCGCCCAAACAAACGCCACTAACCTTTGCCTTATCAGAATCGAGTTGCTGAAAAAAAAATGTAACAATATCGCATTATATGATAATATATTGTAAAGAAAAATTTATGATAACAAAAACTTTATTTATAAAAACATATTTAACTTATATTTCTTACAGGTTTTATATAAGTTCTTCTCCTTTTCATACATATACGGCATAAAAGAAACTTAATATTAGAAAAGTTCACATATGTTAATACACATACTTAAACACATACATATAAATTTTTATTTTGATCATTTTTATCATAGATATCTTCATTTGATGTTAAATCATAAAATCTAGTCTTTGAGTTTTTAGATATTCTTTCAAAAAATTATTGAGGTCATCATAGGTGTAGCCAGGGTTTTGTTGTGGGGTGGGCTAGTAGGGGCCAGGCTTGACACAAAAATAGAAAAAGAATATCTTTAATCAAGTATTGTTTTTCAAAAATGTGTTAAAAGTTTCTAAGACGTTAATCAGTGCTAACACCAATACCAGAGTTTTCTTACATCAAGCAAACTATTTTATTGATTACCTATACCGTTGTTTTTTTAGATCGAATACAAAATACATATGATTTTTTTGAAAATCTACTATCATTATGACTTCTATTGGAGTGAGCAAACTTTCAAAGACAGAAGAAAACTCTTTTAACGGCAATAAAACCGTAGATCTAGATCTAGAAACCAAATTTAATTAATATGTGTAGAAACACGAGAAAAATTCTTCTTATTATAAGAAAAATATCGCTTATACAACGAAACTGACTTGGCTACAACAAAGAACATTTTTACATGAAGTCAACATAATATATTATACTCTTTCTACTAAAAATTAATTGGAACATTTAAAATAAATCTTTTTCTAGAATAACGAAAAGTAGACTACATTTAAGGCATTTTTTTTCTTAGGATATATAACCTTTTTCTCATATTCTGTATGAAAATCTCTGAGATCATATCGGAGATAATTGAGAAAATATATTTACTACTATTAATCTAATTTTTCTATATTCATTTGAATAAGACGAAGCAATTTGTTTTCTTACATCCAGGAAATGTCTGCTAAGCTCAAAATCGCACCTAACTTTCTTTGATACACATGGAATATACTCTAAAATATTTTTATGTAAAATTACTAATTTCGTACAGTCAAATTACATTAATTATGAAAAATCAATGGCGAAATTACATTTTTTATAATTTTCTATTATAATTAGTATTTTTACTACTGTTTTCGGTTGATTTTTACTAAATGTGCTGAAAATTTACTTTGAGTCAGTAAATTTACAAAATACCATGGAAAAAATACGCGGATACCACTGTAATATCACTCTAGCATCGGAATAATGCTTTATAAGTATTAATATTAAAACACACAAAAAACTGGAGAATAATGCAGTAATTTTGATGTGGTAACTGTAGCAACATGCAAAAACCCACGCCACTGCATGATCTGATGTGTTTGTACGCACTGAAGTTTAGTAATATTCCGACATTATTGAAACAACACTAGAAGTGAAAAAAGGAATGTGAGCAAAATTTCCTCCAAATTTAATTATAATTACATCCACTTGGGCAACATTTCTTTGGCAGAGTTTCAACTAATAGATACCTTCCTCTAGCCCTATCTAACTGTGCCTCAGATCTGGGAGAAATATGTGCATGGTTTATTACTCATAATAGAAAAAGTTTATAAGTGTTATATTAGAAAATCCTAGTATCAGTAAAACAAGCGATTATTGCTGTTCCGCTCTTGTTCGTTAAAAGATTGCTTCACGTTTAGTACTAAATCTAGTGGGTGCGAAAAATTCCAGGAAGATGTTTGACTTAACCACAAAAAGTCAAAAGCAAGAATATGCTGAACAGGATTTTTTCGCCCTTGTGAACTGAAGTAAAATTTCTACCATTTAGTATTGTTTCCCAAACTGCAGTAAAAATAGATGGTTTAATGGAAAAATTACGTTTAATTTGAATTCGTCACCTTCGATCACTACCTCTAAATTAATATCGGCATAATCATAACAGAAATCGCCAAACATCAATTAAATAAGCTTTAGTTTACTATTTTTTTCTACAAATCGGCTCAATACACTTTTCAGCTGTAATTTCTTTTAACAATGCCATTCTCTGTGTTGAGCAGTAACATGCGTGACATGCGAGAGAATCGTTCTTGAAGCATTGTGCTTCTAAGCAACGTTTTAGAAAAGTGTTAAGGCTGCAAATAAAAGTATAAATTCTGATAAATGTTTGTGGCTAAAACTGTACCTTCTGCAATCGTGCAGAGCTTCGAATCTGCTTCCAACAAGTATTTGCCAAAAGGTTTATCCCTTGGCTATATGTTTACAATATTTCTCACTTTCTTTAAGCGTCTCCATTTAAAAACTAATTACATAGGTACTTAAGCTAAAGTAACAATGTTATTAAATTTAAAACTAACTTAGGTAAACTTGAAACACCCTTTCCTACTATACACTTTATATCAAGAGTAAAAACATCCATAAAGAATTCGCTCATTGCATAATAATTTGTACGAGAGAATTTTTAGACTCGCTGGAAAAGACAATTGGCTACTGAAGTGGATTATAATTATTGTTATAGATAATTTTTGCAAGAATGAAGCCTAGACGAAGGAGGCTGTTGTAGTTGCCTTTATTTATTTATAATTCATATCTACTTACAGACCTACTTATATTAATTTTATTTGAATTAAGAGATTTTGTTATGTTTTCCTTCAATATAAAATATGAATATACTTTCTTATGTTTGAACTACATACTTAAAGTTGGAGGTATATATTTTCTCTTCTTTCAAAATATAAAAAAAAGTTTATTTTTATACAGTGGCGCCTTTTTTTAATATGCTCACTCCCACAAAATGTGTAAAGCTAGATACGACTCTGAGTGAAACACCAACAATTTGGGACCTAATAGCTTTGGATATGCAAACTTATTCAATAATTAGTGATTTTTCTTTTGAAAAATTTGTCTAAACTAAGCCAAACTGGAATTTTGGGAAAATTAAAAATTAATTGAAATGGGTTTTAATACACCCAGAGAAAAAAGGTGAAGTGGAATTGTAAATCTTACTTTGTAAAAGTAGAAATCACTGCCAAAAAAATTAGGTTTAACCAACTGAGAGCAACTGTTTGATGAACCATTTCTACAAAAACAAACTGCATTTAATTAAGTTTAAGTATTGTTTTTTATGTAATTGCAAATTTAAATATGAAAAAATAGCAAACAATAAATATTTTCCTAGAATATGACTTTGTATTTTTTGACTTCTGGCCTACAATTTTTTTATAGCAAACGTACATCTCCAAACTACTTAATTTTATTGCATCTTCAGAACATGGAAAACAGGGAAAAGTTTTTTTTTACAATAAAGATTAAAAAGACAATTGATCTAGTTCATTTCATAATTCATGTTTAATACTGAAATTGTCAAAGTAATTAAAAGTAATTGAAAAAAATTAAATATGAAATTCAATTACTTTCCGGTATTTTAAAGTATATTAAGTACTTGCCATTCCGGAATGGAACTGTAAAATTTTAATTCCAGTACGGTATTGGTAATGATAATGGTAATGGTTACTTGAATTTTACAGCTCTGTTTTAAAAATAATTAAAACAAAGCTATATACATAGAAGCGCTTTCTTCTGCGGAAATGCAATATTAAAATTTATATGAAACTGAAGCACAATAAAAGCACTTTATGTTTCCGTTGATGCGCTTCAAAAGGACTCTTAAATCGTTTTTTTTCCGCTGGGTTTTGCTATGAATGAATGAGGAGAGCACGATCGTCCTGTTCTCTCCTTGCACGAATACTAATAAACTAGCTGTCATAAGGCACGCAGCTAGCTCAGGTGTGCTCGAGAAGGGCAGAGTGTTGGCTCACCCGAAAACGGATACAAGGACGTTCGAGCTAGTTTTCGGTTAATTAAGTAATGAGTTGGGTTTTGATGATAAAAAGAATATCTGAATTCTACAATTTGGGGCCCCTGATACATATAAATCGAGGTATTCCCGGTAATCGGGTATGACGTTTATAGTACGCGACCTGAAAAGTGAGCTATCATGGTCACAGGACAAATTTCAGTCCGGAGTTGCGTCTTTACGAATTCAATCTGAGGAAAATTTTGTAATTTATTTACTATGATGAAATTTATTATTAGATGAAATCTATATGGTATATAAAGTTTGTAATTCTATTTGTAACGCCTAGAAATCGTCTGTCTGTCTGTCCGTTCTCACGATCACTCGAGCACACGTTGACGTTCACTTAGAGTGCTAAAATTTCGTATACGGGATTTGTTTTTAACAA
This sequence comes from Dioctria linearis, assembly GCA_963930735.1. Taxonomy (NCBI): domain Eukaryota; kingdom Metazoa; phylum Arthropoda; class Insecta; order Diptera; family Asilidae; genus Dioctria; species Dioctria linearis. The sequence continues at coordinate 112,738,494 of OZ005743.1, read as the reverse complement.
CAACGTATTCGCTTTGTGATATTTAAGATCCTTAGTTTGCCATTACCCGGATTACTTTGGTAATCGACTTAAGTTTTTTACATTCTGAAACAACGCATGTGTTGAAGACTCTCCATCATAGACTTTCGTTTAGCTCGCGATCTTTCTTTGTATATTATATGGTGTCAGTTACTCTAACCATTCGTTCACGTCGAGTCGATGGGCCATTCAAGTCGGAATGTTTTAAAAATTTTTGTAGTATAACAAATTAAGTAAATATTTCTGTTTTTTTGTTTTTTTTTAGTAAAAATGCTTTTTTTTTTATATACTTATTTTCTGTATCTTTTTGTATTTTTTCTGAATTCTTATATCTTTTTTATATATGCTTTTATCTCTCTTCTCACTACATTTTAATGAAAGTTGTATTTTCTTCCTTAATAGTTAATATTCTCGCTAAGAGTATAAGAAACAAATTTTTCTCTTTTTTTTTTGTCTAATTAGTTAGAGTAGGTATCAGTGACGTGGCATGGACTTGAGGCGAGGGGAAATAATCAGATTAGAATTTTACAAAAGCGTTTAATAACCATGCGCTAAAATGTTATTGCAGTGGTTCTAATAAATTATAGGATTTCTATACTCGATCCGACTCAACTCGGACTGTGTAGTTACTCGGATTCGGGACACGACTCTAACATACTCGATAAGTCCAAGATTTTAAAATTAAGCAAAGACCGGAAATTGAAAAGGTAACCTACGTATTTAGGAATGTTCTGATCAGTTTCGAGATTTAGGTTTTTATGTATTTTTTAATTATACACATTGCTACGGACAGTAATAAAGATTCGTCCCCACTTTCCATTGTTACTAAATAAAGTCAACGTTTACACAAATAAAACTAAAAAATGAAAATGCAAACAGCTAATCAAACTGGTGCAAATTTGTTCAAATTATCTGAACGTAATCAACTTATTAAATGCAATTGCCATCTTATAACGCCAACGCGTTTCGTCTTATCAGAACATCATCAGGGCTCTTGTTGTAGCCCTGATGATGACCTGATAAGACGAAACGCGTTAGCGGTTAGAATGTATGCAAAATAAAAATATTCTGTGTACGTTGTGGAAAAAAAAGAAAAGAGTTTTCTTTTCTTTCATAAAATAGTAGTTAAAATAAATCTATTCCAGCAAGTGTTATCTATAAAATCTGTGAATTATTCAATTCAATAAATAATTCTTGTTTTAAAAAATTTTAGTAATTTTTTTTTTTATGAAAACTTCTTATGAAACGTTTTTGAACTCTAAAATATTAAACGTTTTAGATTTAAATCCAAACTCGATTCGGACTCGAAGAGTTTTCAAAATTAGGAACTCGTACTCACCGAGTCCGGAAAACCCGAGTTTCCAGATAAATTATCTATACGCCTGTCGATATCTATTTCTTAAGAACTCCAGGAGTTAATTTTTGAAGAAAATAGGCAACTGCAACAGTGAACTGGGTCGACTGTATGAAGAGGAAGATGAAACCACGAAACATATTTTATGTCAGTATCCCGAACTTGCAACTTTAAGGTTGAAAATCATTGGAGAAACACCTCTCTAAATAAGGTTTGCAAGCTAACCCGTAAAAGTTAGAGATTTAACTTAACCACACTAAGGGTGGACAAAACACATCAACTCTGTTCGCAGGGTCTTGTGGATTAGTCTCTCCTGCACTTTAACCTGAAGCTTAAGCACGTGAGAGTATGTAGGCATGAATTGCATTTTTTTGTTTTTGAGATGTAGCAATGTTAGGAGTAAACGTTTTTTGAGTATCTGAGCTCATTCTTGAAAAGGAAATCCGGGAATATCTTATATACACTGATAAAGGCAAGTTTTTTTTTACAGAATAATGGAATATAGATTTGATTTTTCTGAGTTACATATGAGTATGGCAGTTAAAAATAGCCAAAAAAGCAGATTCGGGACTATGGCATGACGGAGACAAAATAAATTCTAAATAAGCTAAATTAATATATCTATAATCGCTACTTTGCTTATTTGCCTCCGACTGTACGATTTTGTCAAAAATATCATATACCAAGCCATCTCTTCTGTAAAGTAATATTTCCATATCCAACATGAAATTCCCCTCACGAATTTGCAATTTTTCTCGCCCGCGCGCCTTAAACAAATTTTTGCATGCCCACAACCGAAATGCCTCCTAATCGACCTATCGACATAAAATTAATGGAAATAGAAATAAAACCACCTCTAGTTGAAACCTAATACATGCTACCGGTGTAGCAGCGTTTGTAGGTCCCATAGAAGCATTTTTTCAATTGCACCCCTTAGGCTTAGATCCATTTCTTATTGAGCGCAGTAACGCACCCAGGATTTGGCTTTGGGAGAGGGGGGGACCATAGGTGTCCCAAGTCCTAACGAATCGGAAAAATAGGGCTCTAAAGTCGCGTGCTGCACCCATCTGAGCACTTAAGGACTGCTATTGTAGAATAAAAGGTTTTATTTTATTTTATCGGACTTTGTAATAATATACAGACCACATTTTATACCTAATTTGTAAATGATGTTCAGAACACTGCCATTCTGGAGGGGGACCGGTCCCGTTCGTCCTCCCTCTCGGTGCGACCCTGATTGAGCGTAGCATACACTCTAAGTGGCGAACGAGAAACAGAGATGTATGACGTCATAGGTAGATTCCTGATGAGATCGAATGCCATACATTTTGTTGGATGTTGTTCGATTGCTGATGGAAGCAGTCCTGCAAGCCACCTCCTCAGGCAGTGGTGTCGGTTGCTATATCATAGACAGAGCCAAGACGTGTTCGAATACTATACTTTTCGTTGCACATTGTTCGATTGCTTTATTTTTGATTGTTTTGTTCGGAGGGAGGTTATTTTGATAAGTGCTTCTCTTCGATAGTTTGCAGCGAAGGACATATAAAAAGGCTTTAGGGAAAATATTTTATAATGAAAATAAATTACATCGGAAAACCTAAGGTGAAAGCAATGCTTCCTTTGCTTCCAAAGACGCCACGCCACTGGTAGGCGCATATTTAAGAAAATTTATAACTGACTTGTGCTTTAATTGTAATAGTAATAAATTGAATTGAATTAATACATGAAGCCAGCAAGTGAACTATTTCAGCTGATGAGCATGGAGGGATGGAAACTCTAGCAATATATACGATTTTGTGTGAAAGCCTGATAACCACACATACAGTGCTTTTCATAACTATATCACCACGGAAGAGCTATGAATTTGTCAAGGACAGAGTTGAGACACCTGCATCCATCATCACTGCAAAACCTACCGATGAAAATAAGTGTCAATTCCAGGGAAAACAAGCAACGATCTATTCAATCTAAGAGGAAACACAAAAACCAAGTGAAAGGCCGTTTTCATAATTATATCTCACCGTTTAAAGTATTTCAATTTTCTGGAATTTTAGTTAAATTTTTTGGTCCTCAAAAATATTTTCAGTATTTGGTCGGCCCACATCGACTTTTCTGCTAATGCTAAAAGTCGGTCAGGCCTGCTCTCCACTAGTTCTTTCAACTTCCCCGTCTCGAGACTGTTCCAGTTGGCTTCTACGGCTGCTCGCAAGTCATTCACGTTATTGAACTGCCTGTTGTTCGGGTAGACCTCTAGAACGAAAATGCTATAAAGATTTTCTATTGGGTTTTGGAGCGGGGAGCAAGTGGGCCAGTCTATAACTGTAATCTGTTGACGGCTAACTCAAGCTTACGTCAGTCTACTTGTGTGGGTTGGGGCATTATGCTGCTGTAATATCCATGACTCGCTCCCATTACGTTCCAAGAATAAAAGGAGTTTGCTTTCTAAGATCCCAGTGTACTCCGCACTGTTCATCCTAGCGGACAAAAAGACTAGAGGATGGGTTTGTTTAGCACAAAAGGCTACCCAAACTATTAAACTTCCTCCACCAAAATTTCGCCGAGAAAAGTACAACGGGTCTTTCCTTGAATCCCTCAAATAATGCTGGAAACCAGCCAGTCTCGGATCCAGGGGGGGGGGCGGGTTATGACCCCCTTAAATTTGAAGAAAAAAAACATTTAATTAATTGAGTTATTTGAAAAAATATGTATATATTATTTTATAGTTTTTTTTTATTTATATAAAGGTCGATGCACACTTACTGGCACAGCACGAACCGGCACAGCAAGAACCGGCATAGACATGCACCGGCATATCTTGTGCACATATAACGACATAAAATTGAAACGAAACTTTCAATTAAGGCAAATATCGAAGAAAACTATAGAAAATAGACCCCATGTTAGCTTCGAAACTAGTCCAGCAACCGACAATTGTTGGTCTAATTTCTAGCCATCAATAGAGACCGGCAATGAAGTTTCCGTTATGTGCCGATATCTGCCAGTGCCGGTTAATATGAATTAGCTAACTTGTTTTCATATAAAAATATTTTGACTATCTGTGCCGGTAAGTGTGCAGCGACCTTTTCAACTTCAAAAAATTTTTTTATTCCAAAACTTAATAAAATCAAAATTTATTGCAATGAATATTATTCTATGCATGAGATGTATGTGTATTGGTTTTTCTCAGAACTCGATTTGGGGTCCCCAACTTTGGGTAATCCAAAATTCGCGAGAAACGCTTCCCAAGCCACGAAACAGACTCCCTCAGCGCCCTAACTTAGTCTTAACTCCTAACATTCTAAAATATTTGCAGCGTTCTTATGTAAAACCACTGACATGTATAATATGGACTGACTACGTCCATAGAAATGCATTGCAGAAAGTGGGCTGATTTCTGATAGCGTTCTATTTCGGTCTAAGCACCAAGAGAGAACTGTAAACAACAAATAAATAAGTGGGTTCGTCGAAATAAATGTTTTTAAATTAATTATTGGGGTTAATTAGTGATAAAAAGTGTTTTACAGATTAACTTTTACTCTGGTAAACTTTAGGCGAACGTCTTTATGACGGGATGTAAGTCGGGGTACGGACTTCAATTTTTGACTTTCTAGGTGTCCATAGCGGGTAATTGTCCGGTAAATTGTCGTACAGGACACAGGTAGCTCAACTTCTTTTATTTAAACCAAAATTTTTAAGGGATTGCTTGCCATCTTTACAATACTTCTTTTGTCCCTTACAAAAACCTTTCTTTTGGTTCCCCTGTTTTATTACAACCGTAAAAATCCGGATTTTGCAGGAATTTTGAAATTGTCGTCAGATCTTTCCACAGTCTTCGACCAATTTCGCGCAAAGAAAGATTCTCTTCCTTAAAAGCAAAAATTTTACCCGTTTCTTCTTCTGATAAGTACGTTCCACGTGGCATTTTGCAAAATTTTGAATGAAACCGATTTTTCACTAAAATTTTTAACGTTTCAACTCTAATCAGCACAAATTGTGATTAACAACTTTGATGGTGATATTGTTCTGAAAACGGCCTTTTCAGTTGCCTCCTACATCTCCAGCATCCAGAAGCACAGAAGTCACAGTGAAACCAGAAGCGTATCTAGAAGCGTGGCGGGGGGGGGGGGGGGGGGGATTGCTACCACTGGGCGCCTATACCTACCAACGAAATTCTGATTAAACGAATTTAACCATAAATATATTGAATGTCTGATTTTCGTGTGAAGCAGTTTGTCGCTAATATAGGTACTTAGGTACTTAGGTCATAAGTTAAAACAGTATTCGCCGCTGAATCAAACTGCGAAGCTGCAGAATTGTTGAATATGCAGGGCGTCCCCTAAGTGGTGTCATATCCGAAGACTACGAATAGTTCATGCTTAGACGAGCAAAAAATTGTCAGGGGGGGGGGGGGGTTGGACCTTTCCAATGGTCTATAGTTTTTTCTTTTATTCTCTCCGTTGTGAAATTATGGCTCAACGAAATTAATATTTCGGAATTTTTACACGTTTTTTTTAGTTAAATACTATTTTTATCAAAAAGAAGTCAGCTATACTAATTTTTCATATTGCATTTAAGAAGCCCAGAGGCTTATATTTAAAAAAGCCTATCACACTTTGTACCGAAACGGTAACCCTTTCTGCATTTTTTGCACTTTTTCTTAAGTATATCTAGCGAAAATGGCTGAAAAAGGTCAATAAGTGCCAGAAAGTAGGCAATTATCTTTTGGAAATTACCTTTTTCAGCCATTTTCGGTGGATATGTTTAAGAAAAAGTGCAAAAATCGCAGAAAGGGTTACATTTTGGGTAACCAATGTCATATTCGGATATTTCAAACATAAGCTCTTGGCTTTCATAAATGCATGACGTGCTTTTTGATAAAAATAGTAGTTAAATATTTAAAAGAAAACAGAGTTAAAATTCCAAAATTTTAATTTTGCTGAGACATAAATTCAAAACGGAGAGGAGTAGGAGGGACCATTGGAAAGGTCCAACGATTCTCAATTTACCAAAGATGATTAAATCATCATCATAGGGTGTAACGTTCAGAAGTTATAGGGTGATCTATAAAACATACCGATATTTTTAAGGCCGTGTGCCACACCAGACTTTTCGTTTGAAAAGTCGACTTTTCAACGAAAAGTATTCTGGCGAGTAGACTTGACAATGCAATACTTTTACTTATCGAAAGCAGAGCCATCTCTCGCGAAAATTTTATTGAATGAACACTGCTTTGACGAATGAAATAACATACTGACATGAACATGGCGGAATAATGGAAGCAAGACGATATTCTGAGCGTTGTAAGTAAAATATTCCTTGAGGAAGAAGACCGAAATGCTGGCTTTGCACAAGAATCGCTCGAAGATTCTCTAAGTCAATAAATGTTGTACAGCCATCCAAAAGTATTTACGGGAGAAATATGAATTTGAAATTTCTTCAGAAAGTGTATAAAACTAAAAAAAAAACGTCAGTTGAATTTGTATTTATTTCCTATCTCTTAATTGTCCACCCTCATCGTACAATTGTATGTAAGTTTTACAAATTTACATTTATATTAAACTTTCCGCAAGAAAACTGATAGATTCAATCTCAAACTGTACCCGTGATGTTTTGATGGTATAATTTCAATAATCTTTTCAAATGACCTTCTTGAAATCAGCATATTTTAACAAAAAACCGGGTCCCTGTTATTCAGTATTTCCTTATAGAGCAGCGACTTTTGATTAGAATAATATAAGCGTGGCTAAAATATTAAAAACACATTATTATATGCAATATATTAAAAACTAGAATATTGGTTACCCTGACGTCACGTGAAAAGACTCCTCTTGTTTGGCACAAGCAACTTGATCTAGTACATTTTTACCGAACTTTTCAAACGAAAAGTCTGGTTTGGCACACAGCCTAAGTCCCGTTATCTCGGAAACCGGTAGTCTTGTGTAAACCACGACGATTTATCAAAATAGCTGTCAGTTCGTGACACCAGTAAAATTGTAAGGATTGGATACCTTACTTTCATAGTGATTGGCCACGTAAAACAGACTCATATTTCATATGACAACATTCAATATGTGTACGTATTTATAGTTGAAATTGCAGGACCTTGCTTGTAATACTAATAATACAGTCTTTTTGATGTGGTTTTGGTATATCTTTCAAAGTACGAACGTCCTCGTAGCCTTTATGTATAGAAGTATTTATATAGTATTCGCGAAAAGGTTTATCCCATGGCTATATGTTTAAAATATTTCTCACTTTCTTTAAGCGTCTCCATTTAAAAACTAATTACATAGGTACTTAAGCTAAAGTAACAATGTTATTAAATTTAAAACTAGCTTAGGTAAACTTGAAACACCCTTTCCTACTACTATACACTTTATATCAAGAGTAAAACATCCATAAAGAATTCGCTCATTGCATAATATTTTGTATGAGAGACTTTTTAGACTCGCTGGAAAAGACAATTGGCTACTGAAGTGGATTATAATTATTGTTATAGATAATTTTGCAAGAATGAAGCCTAGACGAAGGAGGCTGTTGTAGTTGCCTTATTTATTTATAATTCATATCTACTTACATACGTACTTATATTAATTTTATTTTGAATTAAGAGATTTTTGTTATGTTTTCCTTCAATATAAAATATGAATATACTTTCTTATGTTTGAACTACATACTTAAAGTTGGAGGTATATATTTTCTTCTTCTTTCAAAATATAAAAAAAAAGTTTATTTTTATACAGTGGCGCCTTTTTTTTTAATATGCTCACTCCCACAAATGTGTAAAGCTAGATACAACTCTGAGTGAAACACCAAGAACTCGGGACCTAATAGCTCTGCATCTGCACGCTTATTCAAAAATTGAGCTGTAGCGGGATAGGCACTTTTTACTCTCCGAAAAGACTTTAATTATTTTTATACCCTAGATGAAATCTAAGGGGTATACTAAGTTTGTCATTCCGTTTGTAACACCCCGAAATAATGATGGTAGAGCAAAATGGATTGGACACCCATTCATAATATTAAAAGTTATTTTGATTTTTCCATGTCCGTCTGTCCGTCCGTCCGTCCGTGGGCACCATAACTCGAGAACGCGTATACTTAGAGAGCTGCAATTTTGTATATGGACTTTAAAAAAAAAAGTAAAATTAAGTTCGAAAATGAGACAAATCGGGCAACTCCTTCGTAGGGTTGCCATATAAAAATTTCGTTTTCCGCTATATATTTGGACACTGCCTGAGAACACGTCGATGTAGAGAGCTGAAATTTCGTACATGATGTTTTTACTACATTAGCAATTAAAATGTCTGAAATGGACTAAATCGGGCAACTCTTTCTTGGTGTTGCCATATAAAAATTTAGGGTTTTTACGTATACTTTGAAAACGATAAGTCCAAGACATTTTTATTGTACTAAAAACCTCTGCAGAATACGAAATCCTGTAAAATTGATTATAATCATTTTTTCTGTGCGACAAACCGTTCTAGAAATATATGCGAAAAACAACTTCAACATCAAACTTGAATAGATCGGTGAGCATACGAAATTTAATACGGGCATTCATCTAGGGTATCATAAGAATTGGTCTTAGACCAATTCTAGCTTTTTTACTTGTTTATTTTTATATTTCTATTATTACATCACACCACTTTTTATACCCTAGATGAAATCTATAGAGTATACTAAGTTTGCCATTCCGTTTGTAACGCACAGAAATAATGATGGTAGAGCAAAATGGATTGGACACCCCCGCATAAAATTAAAAGTTATTTTGATTTTTGCATGTCCGTCCGTCCGTCTGTCCGTGCGCACGATAACTCGAGAACGCGTTCACCTAAAATGCTGAAATTTTGTACACAGACATTAAAAAAAAAAAAAATTAAAATTAAGTTCGAAAATGAGACAAATCGGGCAGCTCCTTCGTGGGGTTGCCATACAAAAATTTCGTTTTCCACGATATATTTGGACACGTCGACATAGAAAGCTGAAATTTAATACGTTGTGTTTTCATAGTAATAGCAAAAACAATTTCAAAAATGGACTAAATCGGGCAACCCCTTCTTAGTTTTGCCATATAAAAATTTTGATTTTTTACATATACTGTGAAAACGATCAGTCCTACACATTTTTATTGTACTAAAGACTTCTTCAGAATAAGAAATCCTATAAAATTGGTTATAAGAAATATATGCGAGAAACCAATGCAAAAAATCCCAAGTGGGTGACCACACGAAATTTCATACGGGCATTCATCTAGGGTATCATAAGAATTGGTCTTAGACCAATTATAGCTTTTTCTCTTGTCTATACTTACATTTATTCTCTACTTCTCTATGACATTCGTGTGCATTTAAAATACACTAAAAAAATGTTTTCCTAATCTCATGCGTGCACAAAAGAAAGAAAAAACAGATCTCACAGGAAGTTAGCCAATTTAAAATGCAAATTAGCAGGAAAATGAAAAGTTCAAAAAAGGAAAACACCAATCACCTATTTGTTATTTGGCCGCTACACCACAAAGGCTAGTATAAGGCCTCGTCTTTCATACCTATGTAATTTACTTACCGATTGCTACTTTTGCACATGGATTAGGGCGGCTAATACACTAACTATATACAAAAATTCCAGTTTCCCCCCTTCCCCTGAAACGTTCTATAAGATAAATTTAAAGTGCGTTGATATTCATGCAGTAAGCGCCATCATTCCAGAAACGCCATAATCAGTCTCCTTAATCGTGTCTGGCACATTTTTAATTGCTGGCAACAGCTTAGCGTCATTTGCAGTTTGCGCATGTTTCTTAGATGCGCGCGCAGTTAATCAACTTTGCGTGCCGGCGTACACCAGTGGTTTGGCAGAATATAAATCATCGCCTTTGAGGCATTCACTTCGATTTTATTTTTGTTTCCTCTGGGCCACAGGCTTTAAATATAGATTTCTCGCGCATCCCATCATCTTCAGCCTGGTTATAAGAACCACTATAATGTACATAGTTAAAGTTTGTCTGTTAGCACACTCTACATATTTCACTGTATTATTCTATGTTGAAAAGTACAGATATGGGCATAGTACGACGAAAATTTTAGCACACATTTATTCGCGTGATGATGAGACTCCACCAGTGTGTTGATTTACAGCTGTTAAATAAAAGTAAACATCGACACTTATGTAAAGTGCATAACTCGTGGACAAATTGTAAGGTTATATGCAAACTGCAAACCGAAGAGATGAGATTCACGAAAATCTGTTCGTCATTCCGTTTGTCTATCCTTTAAAATATGCTAAGATATGGATACATAAGATTCTGCATGCATAACTTCATTTTATATAGTAGTCGTCTAAGGTCTCTATGCACGGCCGTTGACTGACATTGACGACATGCAAACAAAATAAGTAGCTATGTATCAGTTGACGTTTTGCCTATTTTCCAAGTATTTGCATGCATATATAACTCGAACCCATGACCTCTGCCTACATAGTTCATTTGAATAGATTTTTCCGTGAACTTTTCACGAAAATGCGGAAAATGTTAATGAGAAACACAGACTCGAGGAGAATTTTTCCGCAAGAACAAAACCGTTTGTTACATGCCTCCAGTGTTTACTTTTCCCAGAGATAAGAATCATATAAAGCTCTAACTGCCTACGGTCGGTAGAGGGCTGTCTGAAGTCTGACCATAGGCACCAATGTTCCCCTTGTGTCTGTCTAATACCGTGCGCGGTGGCTATGCTATGGTAAAAGTACAAATCAAAATCAGATAATCAGAAATACTGCAAATGCTTTGATCACGTTCGAGATGCAATTAAGTGACAATTTTTCGAAATCCTAGATGCGATGTTAAGGTCTCCAGCCCCTTTACCTGTAACTTCGGACAAAACATGCAAACTTCTTCGGTCTTTGGGTCTTGTGTTCGTTCCTCTTTGGTCAGATTTCTTCGGCAGCAGATTGTAGAGATCTTTCGGAATTTTTCATGAAATTTTTATTTCTTTTCCTTTATTGACTGTATAAGCATTGCGGGAAATGATAAATAATTTTATCATTTGAACATGGACAATTGTGCTTTGGCTAATCGTTTCTTCTCAATTTTCATTACATTCATAAAAACTTGAGGCTAAGATTTCATATTGTTCAACATTTCCCCGATTTTAATAAATTTTTGCATAATGATGTCCTCTAGATCTAGACCGTGTTTATAATTTGCCGATGAAGCATAGCATGAATATTTTTAGTGATCTCATTATTGCATATATATGCAGATATGGCAATTAGGATATTGGTACCTACACCCAATTCTATTTTTGTTTTGTTTGATTTAACACGATCACCCAAATTCTATAATAACTTTTTGATAAATCATTTTGTGGGGAATTCCTTATAAAGATAAGAGATTTAAAGAACAAATTTTATAACCTAGACGTAAATATTTTAAAGAAAACTCCCAAAATTTGTTGTTAACGTGCACGACTAATCTGAAGATATGGTTACATGGAAAGCTCTTAAAGTTTAACGCACGGGATTCCAACCTATGGCTTGTGACCCCGAATGGGGTCGCAACGGGATTTCTATGGGATCGCCAGCTTACACAGTATACTAAAAAAAAATGTTCACTATAATGCAATATCAGACATGTCCGTAACGTTAAAGAGCAGATTTTGAATAAAATCAAGGTTCCACAATTGTTGTCTTTTCAAGTTGATGAATCAACAGATGCATGTCTTCGAGAGATATATTCATTTGGATGATATCTAAGAAGAGCTCCTATTTTGTAGTGGACTTGAAACTACTAAAGAAAGTGAAGATATTATAGAGAAGATTAATACGTTTTTGGAGACTGGAGGATTAAAGAGAAAAATTGTCAGTGGGGTTTGTACGGATGGTCCACAGTCTAGGCTTGGGTGGTCAAAATCGAGAGGAAAAATTAAAAGCACTAGCTTCCCAGGCAAGAGGAATCCTTCGCATGATTCACCGGTATGCCCTTGCCAGAAAGACACTTCCAAAATCTCAATGTGTTATCAACAATGAGGTCAGTTTCTCATAATGAAAATGTGTCGGTACCAGTTTTCCCAAAACCAGGAAATGCAGAAAGTAATGAATGACAGTGAAAGCGGTCAAGTCGAGTCAAATCAAAATCGTTTGCGCCTTTCAAATTCTTCGCTGTCTTCCTTCTCTGGATGTAATTGATGATTTGCCTGCTTATGACAGACATGGGGTATCGACATCTAGATATTCAGAATATCCCGTTTATACACGATGTTAGTCATCAAATACTCCTAAAATACCCAGAAAACCAATGGATATAGACTATTTATCTAGATATCAATATCCTCAAAAATTTCTGGGTATAGCCTGATCATCGGCACTTCCTACTTTGCGCAACGCCATCTTGGTGGTGATAATAATATGATAATGTATCTAATAAGCAAATATGTATCTGTGCTTACCAAAAAATGCTGAAAAGAAGAAGAAGAACCACGGATTTTCCAAGAACAGTAATAAAAATTGGCAAATATTAAACTCTTCCATTACATTTTTATTATTTTTAAAATAAAAATAACGCAATTTTTGCTTTTTTTGTTCCAATTTTTGAATTTGTCGGATATTTACAATTAATTGTTGACATTTTGCCTGCGTTAAAGCAGGTAATATATGTATTTGTCACTTCTATTTCCAAATTTGTTACGCTTTGAGATCTGTGAACTGAATTGAAATGTCAAAGCATGGTTTGTCACATCAATCCCCTTATTGTGTGTGTCAGGGGTACTTTGATATCTAGATATTCGGAATATCTAGATATCGATACCACATGTCTGTCATGAGTATTATTTAGGGCGTTGGAGCTTATCTTTGGGCTTCAGTTCGTTTCGATGCCTTCTCTTTTCCTCCGTTTGATCCTTGGTTTGGGTGTTGATCAACTCTCGTGATGTTGATAGTTCTTCTTCCTGCAGCAGCTGCACCACATCATTTCACTGGGAGAGAGTAAGCATTGAATATGCTTAGGGAGTTTCAGGAAGTTAAGGACTGGAAGGTTCCTATGTTGCCAGGTTTCATCAGAGACATTCTTAAGGTGTTCATTTGGGATTACTCCTGTAGTACTCCCCTTCAGTGTCATAGAAACTTATTCTACCTTCGTCAAATGTAGATGTTTCTAGTATCAGGCTGTGCTAAAAGCAAAGGTGACAGGGGGCGCGTTTATGCGGAGACCAAACCGGTCAAAATTACTGATTTTTCGTCCACGTATTTACAAACCATACCGAAGTGGTTGGTACTTTTACATGGCTGTGACCAAACGGTTCCATTTCTTCCAAACTGGTTTGGTATCCCCCTAAACGCGCCCAGGTATTTCAAATTTACCGGTATGAGATGATCTAGTAAATTATTTATGAGTGAGTTTGGGTGAATATTGATTTACTCCACTTGTTTTTTTTTGCTGGATCGAACAGATACCCTTTTATGGGAGTTATGTTGGCTGCCTCGTACAATACTTCGTTGCGAAAGTATTTTCCGTTCGCTCTTCTATGGAGTTCTTTGCAAGCCCTAAGAATCTTTCTTTTGAGTTTGCTCCATATAAGTGGGGGAGATTGAAGGCCATATGGGAAAGCAGTAAGTAATGACAATCCTTATTACTAGCAGTTTTTTCTGGGTTGTGAGTCCGTTCCTGACATTGAATATAGGGCTTATGAGGATGTATGCGAAATTGGCTTTGTTAATATTTGCTTTTGCATGGTATTTAAATCGTAGGAGTTTTGGAAATTAATGTCTAGATATTTCGCTTTTTGCTTGGACTGTATTATTCCCCCATTGTAGACGGCGGTAATTCTTTTGGATTTAGTGACTTGACTGTTTCGCCAGGTGATAGGTCTCCGAATACAGATAAGTTCAGACCTTTGGACGTTAATTTTGATCTCCCATTTTTTGTGATAGGAATCGAGCTTGTTAAGATGTGGGTTGACTTTATCGACCGCCAAGATCGGAACATGATTGGGATAAGTGAGTCATCGACGAAGAGGAGAGTTGTGGCGTTTTCATTTTGAGGGTGGTCTGAAGTGTAGAGATTGAACAGTATTGGGTTCAGTATGGAGCCCTGGGGAGCTCCTGCTGCCATTGTTTTGATCGAAAATTTGTGATAATCGAATTCCACATAGAATTTCCTAGAAGATAGAAAACTATGATGTTTAGATGTGGAGAGAAACCGAATTGGTTTAGTTTGAATATTAGCCCTGTCATTCAAACTGATTCGAAAGACTTTAACAATGTCCAGAAAGCACCCGACCGACCGTGCATTCGTTTTGGGTTCTGGTAGCATCCGTATGGAATTTTAGTAAAGGGTGGAATGTAGAAATTTTAGGCTTAAAGCAGAATTGAAGTACTTGGAAGACGTGCCTTTCTTCATATGTAATTTTGACTTATTGCTGAATGACTTTTTCAAAAAATTTCCCCAATTTTGAAATGAGGGAGATTGGGTTTTTTGGAATGGGGAAGATTTGTGACATTTTCTATTTTTCCGGGAAGTACTATCAAACGGAAAGAAATAAGAATGTACATTTTCTTGAGCAAGACATGATTGGGATTCTTCTAGGATTAATCAAATACTGCTGTTATTTGTGTTTGTGAAACAGTTAGAAAAACATTAATATCTTTACCAATAGAAATAGAAAGAATTAATTCCACGCAAGAGCACCGTAGTATGTTCCAATAGTACCTATATCCGGAAAAAGATCGTCTTCCTCCATTAAATATTAAGTTAGGGTTAATGAAAAACTTTTTCCAGTTTTTTTTTTAGTTATTTGAAAAAAAACTTCTTATCAACTTATCAGATGCTAAGTTAAAGGAACTTATTTTCATCGGATCATAGTTACGAAAATTTATCAAGTGATGAAGTATTCGAAATTGAAGTTACTAAATGTCGAACTATTCGCGTGGTTTTAGTTTAAGGCAGTGCAGTCATACATGGTTTGCTATGAAATAACACGGAGCATAATTATGAAAAACTATTTGTGTTAACTTTACTTCAGTACTTCAGTTTTATAAGGCTATGGGATGCTGCATATAATTGAAAATTATTTTTTTGCTGCAAGTGACGTACAAGCGGAGCGTTTTCAACTAGATATAGTTGCAATTGAAAAAGATCGCTAGGATACCGCTTTGATGGGAGATCACTGCTGATTCCTCACAAGGGAGATCAAATTTAAGTAAATGAAAAAATCTTTGCATCCCAAGCAATTTTATGGACTACTGAAGGTATATGTAACGTAACGTAGCCGTAATTCTGAAATACAGCTAGGTGACTTGCTAATGATGAAATACCCTGGTAGACATATCATGATGAGCTCATGAATGAGCTCCTCATGAGCAATCAGATGAACATACTAATGAAATTTATTCGCGTTTGAGTCAAAACCGGGAAGAAAAAATCATTTATTTACTTATTCATAGTTAGTGTGCATGAGATATTGCATCTCTTTCACTTATTTAGAAACGTATACTTTTTTTGTGCATTTTACAATATTAGATGAGCACTTCGATGAGTACATAATGAGTGTCACGATGAGCTTATTAATGAGCATATCAATGAGTGTCACGATGAGATTATTAATGAGCATGTCAATGACTGTCACGATGAGCGTATTAATGAGCATATCAAAGAGTGTTAAGATGAGTTCATAAATGAGAATTTGATTTTACGATTGGTTTCACATATTTTTCCGCAGAGGCGTAAGGATAAGGATATAACGTCTTGTTTAATTTAAAATAAAAAATTTAAAAATTTAAAAAAATGAATCACAAAAATGAATTCAAATGTCATCTGACACGGTGATAACAAGAATAAATATTTATGTTTTGCTGGTTTACTAAATAAGGAGCAGTTTCATGATATCTAATGAGCCCTTCGATGAGATTTAAATAATGCTCATCAGAAGGCTCATTGGGACTTAATTATCTATATGTTTCTTCATGAATTGCAACCACCATGATGCTTTTCAGTCAAATTAGTATTGGTTTACATAATACCAGCCCCTTGCGGGGCAAGATACAATATAAAACTGTGAGCAATTTCTACTAGGGCTAGTTTTTGTTTATTGGACATAATGAAACTGCTCCCTATATAGTAAACCAGCAATAAATAAATATTTATTCTTGGCCTCACTTTGGCAGATGACATTTCTACTAGGAAAATTTTGAATTTATTTTTGTGACTTATTTATATAAATTTCTAAATTATTTATTTTAAATTCAGTTTTTGATTTGTTTTTCCACGGAAAGACGGTCGGCCATATGCTGAACAAGCCTTTAACCCGAAATTCTTACGCCTGAGCGTCTCAGAGTATGATTTGCAACCGGAGTTTGAACTCGGTAAAATATACGATATCAATCGTAAAATCAGATTCTCTTTTATGAGCTCATTATGATACTCGTTGACATGCTCATTAATAAGGCCATCGTGACGCTCATTATGTACTCATCGAAGTGCTCATCTAATATTGTAAAATGCACAAAAGGGAAGCAAAGTATACGTTTCTAAATAAGTGAAAAATGCAATTCTCATGAACACTATCTGTGAATAAGTAAATAAATGCCTTTTTTTCCGATTTTGATTCAAACGCGATTAAATTTCATCAGGACTCATCTTTCATCTGAGTACTCATGAGAAGTTCATTGATGATCTCATCATGATTTGTCTACCAGGGTAGGCGAATACTTCATATATAGTGGAATTTCCTTATACCGAAATGGTGTGCTGAAGAGGCCAAATTTATAGTAACCCCTTATCTGTAATACAGGGACAACGGTACAATAGATGGGCAGTTCAAGCAAACAGAGGTGTATGCCTAAACTCAGGTATTTAATTGTTTTCCGTTTTTATTTTATGATCGCATAGATATAATGCAGGTTGCTTTACTGCTCTAAGGTGGTTTTACTTTCCTTCGAGATGAAGACTGTGGTCAGGTCTTTCCAGAAGTATTGCAATAGTGACTTATATTATTTTCTCTAATTTGATATCTGGAATATAACAAAAAATCTTTTGTATCTGTTCGAGGATGAGGACAACACTTGCGACGGAACACGAAATAATAAAATAAATAAAACATTAAAATAACTTATTTTCCTGAATAATTAAATGGTTATCTATAATAATTCTGCCCTTTCAGATTATCGTATCTCTGGGCTCACATTTAATAAAAAAAAAAAATCATCACAAATTCTGTGGGCACGGTGAACTAGTGCGGAAAGAACGAATATTAAATTTGTCAGATAACCCCAGTAGACGAATCATGATGAGCTAATCAATGAGCTGTCATCTTGAATAACCACATGAACATCCTGATGAAATTTATCCACGTTTGATTATATATTCACTGAATGCTCATTAGATGGCGCATCAGGACTTAATTTTCTATATGTTTCTTCATGAATTGCAAACATCTAAATATCTGAGAAAAATTAGTGTTGTTTTACATAATAATTGCCCCTTGCGGGGCAAGAGAAAAGGTAAAACTGTAGAAATTTGTACCGAGGAATTGTTTAGGTAACGTGTAGGTATAAGTTGTTGTCTGTGTGCGATAAACTGTCCCCGGGTAGCCCAATCATCGTGAGCGCGAGCTCATGATGATTGGTTGGATGAATGTAATGGTGAATTTTGTGCTCGTACCGGGACTAACCTCACACTTAGCATTAATATGATGAGCAATTCAATGATTGCCCTTGTAAGTAAATAAAATCCCTCATCGCTGAGCGTTATTATTATTCTCATTGGTGAGTAAATCAAATACCTCATCGCTGAGCCTAATCACGATTATCAAGGGTGATATAGTTTTTAAATTCAGAAAATAGCAGATTTGGGATTAGCACGCCTGTCATATGCCTGAACGAAAGTTCAACTATACTGTTGTACTTTCGTGCGTGGCTGCGACGCGCAATCGCAAATATAAAGAAATAGTATTATTGTAATGCAGCTTATATATATATGCCCATTACACATATCATCAACAAATTGACTATTTTTTTACTTTTTTTCTAAATAGGAATATACTACCCATTGATTGATTGATTCACACCGAGGTTAAGGACTCCTTAATGGGGTCCCCCGAACGTTGGCCAAGTCAAGTCCCATTGTTCATGGGTCTCAACCGGACGCTCCTATAAATTTCAGTATTGACCCCCAGCCCTCCTTGCCGGCATCGTGTAATTCATCCTGGAGATGTGAGCCAAGAATTCTGTAACGTATTCCTGAGAGTGTGGACAGTGACATAGAAAGTGTGTCATTCTTTTGGATTACTCTCCGCAACCCCTGCATGTAGGATCATAAACAGGTCTCATCCTGTGAAGGTGGCCCCTGAGAGAAGAGTGCACAGTGAGAATGGGCACCAAAGCTCTCAGGGTTGGCTTTTTAAGTCCTAGAAGCTTATTGGTTTGATTCGGGTCCGGCTTACGCCACAGTTCCTTTGTTGTTCTACCCGAGGTATCTTCTAACTAAAAGCGACTGTGTTGGTAGTCAACCCAGTTTGAAATGATTGAGACGAGGTGTTTCGGTGCGATCCCTACAAGCAAGCTCGTCTGTCCTTTTCATTCCCGTTGCTATGCCCCAGCACCCACTGCACTATCGCTCTGTTATTCCAAGAAAGAAGGTTCAGGGTGGTTTTGAACTGCATTTAGACAGGGCTTTGACTACTGCTTGGCTGTCTGAGCTGATGGCTATCTCCTTATTCTCAGTGTCTGAGTTAAGGAGGTGCCTGGAAAACCGTAGCATGTTTTTCAAGGTGCATGGCGAGTTCAATTTCAGGCTGTTCACAGAAAACTCCCGCTCCGGTGCCTTTAACGGAATTAGAGCCATTAGTGTATATTATAATTGGGTTTGTTAATGGTTGCAGCACGGAAAGTGATTCCCATTCTACCGTGGATGAAATTTTGGATTCTAAATTGCTTTCCAGCATGATCTCGAGGAGATGGTCGCTGTCCCTGTCGATGCCAGGTGCGATAGACTGCACAAACTAATAAATGGATTCATGTGGAACTCTTGTTCCCGTATGAAGCCAACCATGGTTAAGATGCAGTCTTAGCGTTGTAGTTGACGCCCTCTCTAAGAATTTCCACCAGGTGTATGTTGAAAATAACCTCCAGAGCCAGAGTGCTAGTGGACTTGAAAGTGCCGCTGCGCTGAGAATTCACAGTCTTTGAATATTCTCCAATATCTTGCGATGATTGGAGAAGTCCATTACTTTCCACCATACCACAGAGCCGTAGGTTAACATGGGTCTAATGACGCTGGTGTATATCCATAGAATCATCTGCGGTTTCAGTCCCCACTTCTTCCCTACCGCTCTGCGGCACATTGCGAAAACTCTATGAGTTTTGTTCGCTCTATCTTCGAGGTGTGGTTTCCAGTTTAACTTTTTGTCTAATATAATACCTAGGTATTTCCTTTAACTCTAAACGCGTGGAGCCATTGAAGGGCACGTTTAAACTGGAAATATTCTTTTTCATAGTGAAGAGACATAGATCAGTTTTTCGTGGTTTGATGCTCAGTCCACAGAGTACAAGTTCATAGCTCATAGTGACTAAAATTGTCAAATCGTCCGCGTATCATACACCTTTGTACCCCAGCCGGGTGAGTGTTAGCAAGAGGTCGTCCATGATAAGTACCCATAAAATAGGTGATATGATACCACCTTGAGGGGTGCCCCTGTGTACTCTTTTAACTCAGCTTATCCCGCCCAGCTCTGCAAAGACAGTTCTATTATACAACAGGTGTATAACCCATTTGGATGCATGCCCTAAAAAGGAGGGTTAGGTCGCTAATCAGAGGATTACCCGAGTACTAAATGAGGGCTGTGAAGATCCGTCCTTGCCCGGGATTTGAATGGTTTGAAAGAGTCAACTGCCCATTTGACCAATTCATCCGTGATGATGGCAATTTCTCCGTCCCCGGAATCAGTTACATATATATAATACTACACATAAAAATATGAAAAATTATTTACCAATGAATAAAAAATACGACGACTTCAATGACACTTCATTTTAAATTATATTTCACCTACCTCGTTTCGATTTACACAAAGGAATGAAGAAAAAGATAAATTTCAGTCCGCATAGCATGAGAAAAAAAGGAAATTTTTAGCGCAGTACCATTTATTTCCCTTTCACTCGTAGATTAGATGTACTAGACCTACATATCAGTATTAATACCAATTTATTGATGAGCTGACAGATTAGTTGGTGCTCACTAAAAAGGTTAGTTGTCGTACGACCACATAATGTACACTGTTGTACTTGACTAAAAAGTTGTGTTAGTTAACATGAGAGCCCCCGCCCGCACCGGTCCTAAAATTTTGTAAACTGATGAGCGTTTTCTGCCAGGAGTGTGGCTTAATCTTCGAATAACTTGCAAATCCAGGATCGCAGGTAATCCGTTCTGTTCTTGTTCGATCGTAAACTTAATCCTGGAGAATTGATAGTTTGGGTATAGAGGAAGGAGTTCCCGATATCAGGTCTTTTTAGAATATTCTTTATTCATCAACGAACATACTTGAACGATAGTTTGAGTTTTTGTTGTGAACTGCCTAGGTCCATACTTTCTATTTGCTCCATCGTCTAGTTAGCAACTAAGTAGATTAGATTAATTTCATAGCCACATCATCCTTTCGTAGATAGAATTATTGGTTGAAACTGATATATCTATAGATGGTAGGGAAAACTCCAAAGTGGTATATGTGATAAGCTAAAGTTGAAAGATAAAATGATATGCTGAATAACCCTTTGAATTTTATACAGGCTCATTAGAAAAAATTTTTTATTCTGAACAAAACTGACCAAGTGACATTATCTTCCTTAAGCCTTAAGTCACCTACAAGTGACACGAATGTATGGAATACTTAATCTAATGTTCCATCTAGTAACCAAGCAATGGTTTTAAAACATCCACTAAATGTTTCAATAATAAATAGTTTGACGAATTTATTTGGGTGATAATTGGATTTGCCGCGTTATTAATTTTAGGTAAAAAATCGCCTTGCAATGATTGATCACTTTACGACACCCTTCTTAGAACACGGACTATTGAATTATAATCAACAGGTACATGTACGCGTTTCTATCTTATTTTAATTCTAGATGGATCCTAAAAGAAATTGTATTAAGTATGAAATTCATAAAAAAGTATTATACCGAAAAATTCGGCTCTCTCTAAATACCGCTTAATATATAAAAAAATAAAAGCAAGGAAACCCCTGCAATCCCACCCACTTAAAGGTAGACGTATATTATTTTAAGGTTTATGATCCGCTTTTGTTACTATATGCGTGTTCGACGATTAACATTTTAATCAAACAATTTATTCTGTATTCAATCGTCTTTTGCAGTAGTTTATTACTTTGTCAATCACAAACCTTTCAATACCCATCAAATATTGAAGAAATCATGTCACTTTTACCACAGCAAGTCAAACTTTGCACGCAATCCATCAAATTTTTAACCGCGCGTAGTCCACGCAGTGTTTTTTTTTTCTTCTCAAGCGTAGTAAATGAACATCTTAAGAAATTGTATCCGAACCAGATAAATAATTTATCAAGTGGTGGTCGTCAAGACTTATAATACAGAATCTTCTCGGATAGCTTCAAGGAAGGTGAAATTCTTCTCCCTGAGATTCGCGATCAAAAGGTATATAAGAAAAAATATCCCGCTAACTGTGTGCACCCAAAATTAAGCCATCAACTCGAAAGTCTGTGCCACGCTTTAAGCAACTGTCAATCGTTTTAATTTTGATTGATGAGCTTGGAGGGCATATGTCCATCAATTCGGCGATTTTGATTTGATTTGTTTTAACAAGCCTGGGAATTGGAAGTATAATTACCATATATGTATGTATAGGTGGCAGATTTATATGATTTAAAGCTTATTTTATTTGAAGATTATTTCATAGTAGTAATACTAGCTACGTTTTAATGACGGATTTAATTATAAGATTGACTTTGAATGGAATTAGTTATAAGTTTTTGTTTATTAAATTTAATTAAAAAAAAATGCTTGTAGTAATATGAGTTTTGTGTGCATGTATCGAATAAGTTTTATGGAATATTTATAAATCTATTTGCTTCAGTAAAAAATCCAGCTAAATACCTTTGAAAGAAAATTTTGGCATAAATTAAAATTCTTTTATCCAAGCATTATCTGTTTCAATATCATATGCGTTTGTAATTAAATCCGGTATACCACAGGGTTCAGTTTTCTCACCATCTATATTATTGATATTTATTCAATCTCAGTCGACAACTGGTGCTGCAATTTCTGTGGTGGAAAATTATAAATTCAATGCCTCCAGTGTATATCTTTCTACGATAGCGTTACAAGGACCATTTTCTAAACGGTAGTTATATAGCTAGGTTAGTAAATTTAGTCTAACAGAACGTGAAAATCCTGTAGAAGAAGCGGAGAGATTCCTATAGTTGAAGAATTTAATCATATGACTGCAATAAATTGTTTTAGATAAATTATATAAAAACGATTGTATTTGGACTAAATTTGGTCAACAGTACTTTGAGACATTATCATCTCAAGAATGCAATTCTTTTATATTATTGAATTTTTTCTATTGTACTTTTTGAGAACTTATATCTGACATCTGGGTTACAAAATGTTGATCCTTTATAAACGTGTAAATTTTTATGTTATTAAAGATTCAATTTTCCTAGGTCCTTTCGTCCTTCATTCAATACCAAAATTATTCCACGCACATTTTTTTGTGAACTTTAAGCGGAACCCAATTTTTGTCTTATTGATAAGTTGGTTGCCAACATTTTTCATGTATGCTGGTTTTTTTTTATATTATTAAACCAAGCTCAAGCGATACCGTATGATCGAAAGCACAGCATAGCAGGAAGGAGATAGGGAAAGGATTAGAGGACATGCGGAAAGTGGCGGCGGTGTTGATATATGTCACTCTTCAACCTTCGAAGATTGCAAGCCCGAGGAAAAACAGAAAATGGTAGACTATTCTACATTCGCTCAGTTCGAGATAAAAAAGCATCACGGAATTTTACTGTATGGCTGAAAGTATCCTAAGGACTGAGAGGATGTTGCGTGCAGGAATTAATCTACAAGGGATCAGACTAGATATTTCTTTGGAACATTTACCATGCATGTAGCGATGTAGGAGGCAAAGGTATGTAACATTGAGGCGGTGCTCGAGTAAGTCGATATGACAAGTAATTCTAAAATCGTGAATAAGCTTGACTGCTATATTTTGGGCAATATCTAATGAAGCTAACGTTGTGTGCTTAGCCCCGGCCCAGATGTGAGAATTGTATTCTATTCTAGTCTAGGTCTGATGTAGGACTTGTAGGGGAGCACTAGATTTGACGGGCGAAAATATTTTTTACACCTTTTCAGAAATAATTTTACAAAGTCAGTCATATTTTTTGCTTTTGGTTTTGAATGTGTTATTTTCCACAAGTATGCTATACATAAATATATAATAATATATATATATATATAAACAAGCAAAATCAAGAAAATGGGGACAGCGCGTTCGGTAAGAAGTTATGTTTCCCAAAATAAGAAATATAAACAACTCTAACGAAAATACTAACTATTAAGTGTGTAGATATAGTTGAAATAAATAAATGATAGCTAAGCTAGTTGCAAACCAAAATGCAATGTAAATTCTTCTTAATCTTAAAACTTACTATCTGCTGACTGTTTGCTAGTAACCACCCATGGAATTGATCATTGTATATAGAATCACAGTAACTACGGTATTTTAAAATATTTGGTTCACATTTGAATTATGACGTCGCGATGTGCAATTTTACTTGTGTAATGAACTTCCCTGGACAGTGGTAAACTCACTCTGCTCGTTCTTCTAGATTTTTCAAAAGCTTTTGATAAGGTTAACCACAGGCTTCTGTTAAATAAACTGTGTACAATATTTAATATTTTTTATCCTACCTGCAAACTTCTTGGGTCATACCTAAGCTGACGAATACAAAAGGTGTTTTGTGGGGATACTGCTTCTGATTTTCTACCCGTTCTTAGTGGTGTGCCTCAAGGGTCTATTCTCGGCACATTATTATTTTCCATTTTTATTAACAACCTTCCACTAATCTTGCGTGAATGTATTTCTCACATGTATGCAGATGACATTCAACTCTACATCTCTACACCTTTAGGGCTTATAGAAAATGCTGTGTTCAGAATGAATGAATCTTGCAAGAGTCTCCAAATGGGCTACTGATAATTCGCTCCCTTAAACGCTGCCAAAACTGACGCTATAATTGTCTACAAAGCCCAGTTAGATACTTCCACCTTTTCTAACGTAATGCTTAACAATATTGCTGTTTCATACAGCAAGCGTGTCAAGAATCTTGGGATAATTGTCAATAGTACTCTGAACTGGTCCGATCACATTAACAGTATCATAGGCAAGGTGTATGGAGTTCTACGCACATTATCTAAATCTGCGGCATTTACACCTGTTGAAACCCGTGTAATGTTAGTGAAATCATTACTAGTCCCCTTATTGACTTACACTACACGTTATGCTTTTGGTCTAGGGCGTTTCAGTCATATCACTGCGTATTCCACATTTATTCTGGGTTGTAAATTGGACTCTTACCTTAAATTCCGAGCTGTAATGTTTCTTCGCAATTTAATTGTAATCAAATAGCCAGATTACCTTTTCAGTAAATTGACCTTTGCTCAATCTGCAAGAACATCATCTTTATCTTTGCCACTGTTCCGCTCGCGCACTAGTGGGAGCCAATTCTTTGTTCAGTCCACTAGGATGTGGAGTTCTCTTCCAATTCATTTATCTATCAGCGATCTAACCAATAGTTTCTTGTACTTTTTTTTATATTCTAATATTTATAGAAACTACTACTAAGCTTTTGTTTCTACAATTATAAACTAAGAATATAAGTTTGCATTGAGGGAATAGGGTTTTTTATTAGGTTAATTTATTATATGTGCTTGTATATTTATATTATGATTTACTTTTTATTAATTTTTCTTTCTTTTTTTATATGTAGTTTAACTGTTACTGTCATTAAGTATATTATTATTAGCTATCCTACACTTATTCATAAGATCGAAATCTTACTAGTGTAGTTGTTATTGAAATAAATTAATTTGAATGTGAATTTGAATGAACTACCACAATCCGGTATCGGTGATTTGCGGCAACTTATTGATATTGGTTACCACAGACGTAATAAATAGTTCAAGTTAGTACTCTGCCGATATTATCGAACGGTTTTAGAAAGACTGCTCGCTGATTAGATGCAACTTTATTCATCCAATGCTCTTTCGTTCTAGACACAGTACTTATCCGCACTTCTCCATCTATGGAAAAAAATTCTTAATAATATGAGAAACGTAAAGTCACACAAGTTACTTTAAGACGTTTGACTCCGTAAATTTCGGGATATTACTTCATAAACACTCCAATTACTTTGATTTTTCTTCGTCTGAATTACGTTTAATGGAACGCTAGTTAGGTGATCACTAATAATCGTACATCGCATAGTGAGTAACACTTTAGCTACTATAACAACAAATAATGAAAATATAATAAAGTTAAAAATTAAAGCGGGTCCCCATACAATAAACATGTACGATGGTGCGGAGTCCTTCGCATGCGGGTCCGATTCGCACTTGGTCGGTTTTTTATAAAAGGTAAATTGATTGAAACTGCGCTACACAATATAGTAGAAACCATTGAAATATCAATCGAAAACAAGAAATACATTATGAAAGCATTCTTAATATCGAACGAGCCTTTAACAATATCGAATCAGAAGCCATTCAGGATACCCTGAGCAGTCTAGGAGTGGAATCCTGTATTCGCAGATAAATTAACTCGATGCTTAATAAACTACATATTATCAACGCAGAGCTTGGCAACAATATAATCAGCAGGAGCGTGTCTCTACAAGAAGAGATAGTTACGTTCACCTAGATTGTTGTTATTGGAGGTTAATGGAATTCTCATCTCTCTCTAAATGGATGGAACAAAAGCAGTAGCATATGCTGATGATTTATGATGAGTGAATTAACCGTAGGAGTATTGCTAAAGTTTCTTAACACGGCTATAATTTGTTATCTGTGTCTTAATAATTACAGCAAGTACACTTATTATTGGTTGGTTGGTTTGAAGAGAGGTTGAGGCCATGGAATTGGGAACCCTGGATCATAGGCCATAACAAGACCAATTGTCAGCTGAACGCTCTTATGAAGCTTAGTATTGGCCCGCAGCCCTTTCTTACTGGGTTCATGTAGTTCATCCAGAAGGTGTGAGCCAAAGAATCTGTAACACTTTCCTGAGGGAGTCCCTGTCTCGGATTCCTCCCCGCATCCTCTGCATTCTGATTCATCAGGAAAATCCATCCTGTGCAGGTGAGCCCTGAGAAAACAGTGTCCAATAAGAATTAACACAAGAGCTCTCAGGGTAGGCTTGTTTAGTCCCAATAGCTTTTTCGTAAGGCTGGGATTTAGTGTTACCATACGCCCCTTGTAGTTCCACCCGATGGATCATCTAATCAAAGGCGACTGCTTTGGCAATATACCCAGGGGTGCACCAGCCCCACCCCTACTCGCCACTAAGAGGTAGTTTTTTTACTCACACCACTTTCAAGATAATTACTTACTAACATTCATGAACTTTTCAAGAAACTAAGAATTTACTATAAGTAAAGCATGATTGGTGAGGCTTTCAGAATTTTTGGCTCCCTCATCTCGTTAAGATCCCAAGTAAAATTTTGATATGTTTTAGTGGATAATATAAGGTAGAAAATAAAAAAAAATAATAAAATTAAAAGAACGACTTCCAGGATATTCAAGGAAACGGATATAACCCTTATCTTTGATATCCATTTTCATATATTTTTGAGATGGCATTTTATTAGACAGCTTGAAATCTTAACTTTCAAATGAGCCATATTTCTTTATTCTTTTATGAATAGCAAAGTTTGTATGAATTTTTAAAGAAGACCAGGACAGCATGCTATAACTTGCGAAATAGGCAATGTATAGGGAAAATTTTTGTTCCCACAAACCCTGCGAGTACGTAAAAATTCAACTAAATTGCTGATGATTATGTCACAAATGTCGTCACAAGATACCCCATATACCTCCGACGACGTTGCGGCACGCACCGCACGACTATATTGCGTGCAATAACGTCCACATTGCGTCCACTTTCTACCGCATCGGTGCCGTTATTTAATCCTCTGAGTAGGTATATAGAATAGAATACTTTCAAATGTATTTAAATATTTTTGTGTGCATTGATTACTCGCGTGCTGCTATGTCACCGCGGCCTTAGGTTTCTTGTAAAAACAGCACAAATTGCATGGATTATAAATGAATAAATAAATGTGTTAAATTTTTTATAAAATTATGATTAGTCTATAGAAGGTAAAGAAAACAGTGCTTTATGTTCCATGTCGAGATTTTAACAAATAAAACTTGAAATCCAGTCTCGTAGAAAAAACAGAAATATTTTTAAGTGCTCAGATGGGCTCAGGACGCGACACCTCCTTTGGACTTGGGACATATATTATGGTGTCTCTACCCCCCCCCCCCCCCCCCCGCCAAACCCAAGTTCAGGGTGCACTACTGAGTCTGTCCAAGCCGCGGTGTTTTGGTGAAATCCTTATTGTGGAGGAGTATTCCGTCCTCTTTTTCATTCCCGCTAAAATTGCTGTGCCCTGGCACCCAAAAGATGCGTACCCTGTTACTGCGAATGAGGGATTTCAGGGTGGTTTTACACTCCAATACCAATCTGGAAGGTGTGACGAGTTTTGACAATGCTTTGTCATATTCTTGGTTCTCTCTTTCTCGCTCTCTATCTCTCCCAGTTCTCAATGTCTTAGTTAAGGAGATATCTTCCCTTTTCCAAGATGGCTTTGACATCCGCTAGCAAACCCGTGACATGACTTTCGAGGTGGATGGCAATTTCCATGTGAGGCTGCTAGCCGATAACGCCTGCTCAGGTTCCTACAGAGTTTTTTGTGTTCGTAGCATACGGCATGTAGCCGTATGCTACACTGAGACTAGATGCATCATGTGTGCCCAGCCTGCCTTCTATATGGACGGAGTGCCTGTGCACACCGAACGTACCCAAACCGACAAGAAGAGTGTTTCCTGTCATTTTTTCTGTCAAGAGCTCGAGAAAAAAAGCGTGTTTGTGAAAAGAAAAGGTGATTTTTACTCCAATCACAGTATTCATTACCATTCGCCAACGGGCGTTGTGAAAGTTTTTCATCAAAAGACATCCATCACAAGCATCAAATAAATTCAGGTAATTCTAACTAAATTTTGATGAATTATTGCAATTCTCACGATATTATCGAAATTTCCTGTGAACGTGTAGCGGAGGATTCATCCATAGTGGCCAGCTCGGCATCACGGCAGTATTGCTACAAGACTACATTTAGATGTCCCTAATAATCATAACATAGAACTTGAAACAAGAGCATAACACGTCGCTAATGCTACAAAAATCAAGAGGCCTTATAATTTCGATGACCTCTAGCGGTGGCATAACCTAGCATACCAGACAAGGCATGATGTTCTTATATAGATTTTATTAACAAAACACCTATTTTTATGCCAAATCATGTGACTGTCATTAAATCCGTCAGTGAAATTGATTTAGAGGACTTTCACAAAATTCGCAACCTAAGATTAACATATGCAAAAAAACAAAAAAATAAGTATCCAAGTTTTGTGTATCATGATTTGCACAGTGCTTATAAGAGATTTGACCCAGAGCGTGGAATGGACTATCACCTACCTTTAAACCAGTGGGACGGGTAGAGCTACTTCCATCACCGTATATGACAGAAATCACAAAAGTTGCTATAATACTTCCCGCGTTTGAGCCCCAAATACAAGAGACACCAGCTATCATCAAGCATTATAAAAAATCTGCATGGAAAATCAAGATAACACATTTCTTATGGTGGTAATTTTTTTATTGTGCGAATGCTCGGATGGATACTTTGGTGAACGCTGCAGACCTAAGTATTTTACTAAGACCGTTGGGATTCCTGGAAGTTAAGTTCTTTGCGGATTTTGTCTCACAATTGTTCAGTGCTAAGGTAAATAGTTGATTTTAGTTTTGAAATTTCGCGCGGGTAAATAACAATTAATTATACAAAAGCTATACTGGCAGAATATCTTATGAATATTTATTTAAGGATTTCAAAAAGGCAGGAAAAAGTAAAAAGAAAAAAATACCTATTTTTGTAGAAAAATGCATCTTCTACTGTGATGTTACTGCATATTATATACTCGTATTTGTTTTTTTTATTATTTTTACTTGTAGTAGTATACAGTCTATAGTTTAATTTACAATTTATTGAACATTATTTGAATTGGATTAGTTACTAATATAGTTATACGTATCGATTATAAATCTACAAGATTGTAAGTATTTGCCGTCGACGGAAATATAACAGAAAACTTGATAATTTGTACGCATTAGGCGAGAAATTTCTTACGTATTATTATACTACAATTAGTTACGGACAGAAATTCTTAAGTTTAAGGTTTATATTCAGTCTTTAATATTACAGAAATTATACTTTTTAATCTTTATCGTATCTAAATTGTGGTTTTTGGTTTCACATATATAGTTTAATTCAAATTGCTTATATGCGTGAATAGTATAACAACGATATTGTTCAGAATAAAGGTAAAAGCATCGATCATAGCGTAATGAAGTACTAGATGTTTGGTTTCTTCCTTCTCTCTCTCCTGGAGCCCTCTTGATGTAGGTGTTGAACAGGTCCGCTACTCCTCTCTCCTTTTCAGTTCTACGAAGGGATACTGATATACTTACGGCCCTCGGTATCATTGGGTGGATGGGGCCTGGCGGCCAAGAAGGCATGAGATCTGCGCCTTGACTAAGGTAAGGGTAAGTGGTGTAAAGGCCCCTTCAGGGCTGGACTGTGTGACTGTTATGGCTGGTGGCAGCGGCAGGCTTTTTGGTTAGGCGAGGTGCTAGCGTGCCGCCCTGCAATCAACGCTGTCCACCGAGCGATCTGTCAGCTCATGCTGACAGCTGGGGCTTCACGTCCAAAATAAATCACTCGCAACATAGTTACATAGCAAGTTGGAGTCGTCTGTAAAGATAATAGGGTTTGCCAGTGGCTGAAGCACCTGATTCGCAATCTGCTCTATATGGAAATATCGTTTTAAAGTCGCTTTTCACCATAGTCTCGAGGAAGTGGTCACTTTGCTTGACGATGTAAGGTTCAATAGACTGCGCGAACTCAAGGAGAAATTCATGTGGAACTCTCGTTCCAGTATGAGTTCAACTATTACCTAGGACCTATCATATGAGTCTTCTATAAATATTGTCCTCACATAATAATAACATCTCGAAAATATTTTTCTTACATGTAACTTGAGAGTAAGAATTTTCCTAGCCGTCACAGAAAAGTTTGCGCTTTTTTTAAAAGAATTACAAAAAACTTAAAAGTTCTTTCGTAGTCGTTTTCATTGATGTTCCGTCGCAGAAACTTCCCCTCTCCGATATATAATTTTTTGTAGTATTTAGTCCACTGGAATGTTTTTTGTATAAAAATATGTATAAAAGGAGACAAATAAAGGAACACATTCATCAAATCGTCAACATGAACCTTATTATTTATTTTCCCTTCTTTCCTGTATTCACGTTGTTGGGTATTGAAAAATACTATAAGTCTTCTTAACCCCATAAATACTGCACTAGTTCTCATGATAACATTGTTGAAAAAAAAGTCATGATATCATTAATGTGGAAAATTGCTCTATCTAAAAAATTTGTATTCAAAATTTTTTTTTTTAAAAAACCGAAATATTCAGGAAAAACCGCTTTCCGCAACCCAGCGTAAAATTTTTAGCGGCACACGAATCACACATTTTCATTAGATCCACATTTTCATTAGATCCACATATTAAAGCTTTATATAAAAATTCTGCTTTCCGGGAAGTATTCCACAGTTTGACCTTTCGTAAGTATAAATTTAGAATGAATAACTTGAACAGGTTACTAGGAATTAGCAAACACAAGTTTGGTATAGAAAGAGAGTTTTAGAAATGGTGAAGAAATGTATCAATAATAGTTGATCACAGTTGATAATATTGTTTTGAATCGTTACAAAAGTGTCCTAGGTTCTAAAAAAAAAACATAGAAAAAAATTAAATTAAATTATTTCTAACACTAATACTAACAAGAATTTCAAATAAAATATTTAATTACAAACATTTTTTTCTATTCAAAGCTCATTCATATTCTGAACGACCCATGAGGAAACAATTTTTTTTTTTTTTACATCCTTATTTTGTCATAAACTGCGCTAATTTATTACAACCTTCATATAAAAATTTGTTACTATAATATAAGCAATTAAAAATTATAAATGCTAATGCACTTTAATTGAGCTATATCTTGACCGCTGACATAAACACGGATTCTGTCCGCAATAAAACAAGAAATGTTCTTTCCTGTCTAAGAGCGAATAAAAATTTTTAATTAAATTCTTCAATTTCTAATTAAATGCTCACCTACACGACGACGAAGACGACGCGTCGAAATCAGGTGATATCTTAAACAAATTTATTATTTTATTACTCAGCTGTTTTAGTGCATTTGTTGGGTTCTTTTCAAAATATAAATTTATAAATTTAACAAATAAGGAATCCTGGGATCGTAAATTGTTTAATTGCTTGCCGTTCCATGTAGACACATCCAGTGAAGACGATTTCACTGTTTTTTGTTTTTTGTTTATGAGTTTAATTAGACACGGACAAGAAATGAATTTTTTAATGAAATAACCCTCTATATGTATGTACGTAGATAAAATCAAAAATATTCAAGACTCTGTTTGCGTAACTATATAGGTATGTACCTTGTGTATTTGTATCTAACTACATTTTTGAATATTTATGGTGAATGATAAAAATTGGAACCGATTAAAGCTCTGTGCTTCCTGAGTATATATTTTTTTTTGAAAGTTTACACAACGAGAGTAAAAAATGGTTGAGTGGTGACCTTTTCATACGGAAATGTAATTTTTCCTTTTAAAATGCATTTCATGCGTTGTTTTAGTGAATGAAGCTTTTTTGTTATGTTTTATTCAAATGTTTCACAGAATGTTGAAATTCACGTTGGTTTTCAGCCACGACCTCCACGTTCAATATGAATTTTTCACACTGAGCCATTTCTTTATGCTTGGAAGGAGATAAGAACCGTAAGGGCAAAATCTATGGAAATCGTAATTCTACAATTTTCTCCATGGTAATTATAAGCGTTTGAACTGGTACATTGGCGAATACCTTTATATGAGATTTAAAAAAAATGTTTAAATAGATTCTCGTAGGCTATACAAAACTCGTATGGAATAAATCAATGGTAGCTACCTAGTACAGGGTACTGGCTAACTTGGACTGATTAGTATTAACAATTTGTAACTTTTTGGTCTTTAATCTTTTTTAAGATTATAAAGAATTTTATCAAATTTTATAATGACTACATATCCATTGCAAGAACGTGTAAAAATTTGTTGACATTTATTATGTTTACCGACGATTTATGGTTACAAGGTGAGCATTTTAATATTTCAACAGCTTCCATTACAAACATATTTAGAAACTTAATCACCCAATTTGTGTAGAGGGTGTAGTATTTGATGAATCGCGACTAAGTAATCATCGACCTGCTCGCAATGAAGAAGTTTTGGAGGCTATAAAATAAAGTGTCAACGATGATCGATTTGAGTATACTCGTCACTTGGACATTTCTATATCATCGATAAGACCAGGTTTGAAATTTGATCTAGAATCTTAGATATTCAAGGATTTCAGGATTTGGCTTTTGGGAGGAGGAAGGGGGGAGGCACATGTATCAAGTTCAAAAGAGGTCGGAAAATAGTGCTCTAAAGTCGCATCTTGAGCTCATCGGAGCACTTAAGAACTGCTTTTTTGAAGAATTTGAATTTCAAGTTTTATTTGTCAAAATCTTGATATGGACCACCGTTTTCTTTATCTTCTATAGATTAATCGTAACTTCATAAAAAATTGAACACATTTATTCATTAATGTGATTTGAACAGCTCCTCCGCCCTAAAATACTATTCATGCAGAAAAATGGTGTTCTGATAATCTTAAGCTTGCTTTCTTAACTTCCGAACCGAAATAAAATTTGTATGCCTTTCATAAAGAAATTATTTAAATTATTTTCGCTAATGTCGCTATGACCTGGCACCCAAAGTACCTGTTGTTCCGAAACAGGTAGTACAGGGTGGATTTACATTCCAATACAAGTTTGGAGTTTTTAAAGGGTTTTGACAAGGCCTTACCTGGCTGTCAGAGTAGAAGGCAATCTGCTTGTCCTCAGTGTCTGAGAAAATCAGATGCCTTCCCGCTTCTAGGATGGCCTTGACTTCCGCCTGAAAAACCGTGACATGGCTGTCAAAGTATATGGTAATTTCCACATGAGGCTTTCTTCCGATTTGGAGCCGTCTATATTTATGATAGGGTTTGTTAATGGCTGAAGCATGGAATGTGATTCCCATTCTGCCCTATCTGGAACTTTTGTTTTAAAATTGCTTTCCAGCATAGTCTTGACGAGGTGATCGCTGTTCCTGTCAGTTTCAAATGGTAAGGTTACTTTTTAATCAAAACTATTTTATTGTCTTTTTAAGTAAGGTGTATAGAAAGTGTAGGCTTTGGGAAGGTAAGAAACCAGCGTAAAATTACTGGAAAACTATTTTCCTGTATGGATACTAGTTTAGGTTTTATGGCATATATAAAATCAGTATCTAGTCACTTTTCCGAAAGAATCAATGTAAAACTTTTAGAGAATTGGATTAGCACATGCACACATATAGATTTCTGATACATGTCTTGAGAAGTATTTCTCGAGGATTTTAGGCTACGGTGACATAGCGGCACGCGAAAAATCAATATACACAAATACATCCAAAACGTACATTTGAAATTATACAGCAATTATTTTGAAATTTTTCATACTTGGAAGGTTTGTGGAAACAGAAATAAAAATTAAAATTTTTTCATATAAATACACTGCCTATTTCGTATTCTAAAATTTAAATAAGATGCTGTGCTGGTCTTCTTTAAAAATTCATACATATTTGCTATTCATAAAAGAACAAAAAAATATGGCCCATTTGAAAGTTAGGATTTCAAACCATTTAAAAAAAATGCCGTCTCAAAGATATATGCGAAAAGGGATATCAAAGATAAGATTATATCCGTTATCCTTGAAGTCGTACTTTTAATTTTATATTTTTTCTTTAATTTTTAGCTTATATTATCTTCTAAAACATATCAAGATTTTATCTTGGGATCTGAACGGGATTAGGGATTAAAAACTGATAAAAAATGTCACTAATCATGCAATTTCTCATAACAAATTTTTAATTTCTTGAAAATTCCATGAAAGCTAGTAAGTAATTATCTGTAAAAATGGTGCGAGTTAACAAAAACTGACCTCTGGGAGGTACTGGTCCCGTTCGTCCTCCCAACAATAAAATCCTGCAGAAATCACAATTTAGAAGTCAGCAACGTTGAGTCTCGTTGCAAAATCTTTAAGAAAGAACCATTACTGTCAGCAAGGAAATGAAGAGTTTCCTATGAAATAAATTCACAGCGAATTTAGTCAAAAAGAATTGATCGAAGTTGCTGCTAAATCCACAGTTCGAGAATAAAGTGAAAAAAAAAATCTTTTTACAAACGAAAAAGTTTGAAAAAGAAATTTCTTTGCAAAAGAATGCGTTTCGAATCCGCAGGAATGTATTTATTACTCATCAGTACGCCTGACTGCTAAATACGCAAAAAAGATGTCATTTAAATTTTATTTTCTACACAAAGAGCAAAATATTTTATCAAATTAGGTTTCTTATAATATTTCTAATAAAATATTAAAGAATTTTACATCAATCAATTCAAATTGGCCTATCCTGTGGAAAGAGACAAACGCAAAGTTATTTGGAGAAATTTTCAAGAGGCAGGCGTCTCAAGTACCAATGTGGAAGCTATTCAGTTGTGGCGACCTAAGCAATAATAATTAGTTTGGTTGTCAAATGCTTGGAAATTTCTTGTAGAACAAATTTGAGACGTTAAATATTTGTGCGAACCATTTCTATGAACTACATATGTATTTAGTAGTGATACGCATTTGGTTCTCGTAAGGAATTCTAAAAATTATAAGCGAACCAATTTTTATTGTCAATTAGGAAATTGGAGATGTGGAGTTTTAACAACACGCTTGAATCTATCTCATCAGCCATATATGAACCTTGTACCATTTCACTTGGTTTATGAGTTTTAAAAACTATATGTGAAATTTCGCTTGTTAATCAAATACGATATGGTTGTCAATTTTGGTTGGCACATAGTCCTTCAAACTACTCTTGGTTTCTGCAAAAATACCAACATTTTTTCTATTGTAAACAAATTTAATGTTTCTAGTTAGAATTTCATGGTAACTAGTCTGACTCAGTTTAATTTGATCCACGCAATGTATTTAACAAGCAAATTTATACTATCAGCAAGTCGATGCACCATTTCTCCATCGAATTCAAGTGTCCATTTTCCTTTAATCAGCTCACATATTGTTGAAAGACAAGAGCCCTTGGGGTGATCTTATTCTTATTCATTTTATTCTGTGCTATGTAATTTCTATATGAGATTAGAAAATAATAAATTGTAAAAACGTGTCAACTATATACGTTACTCACCAGAGCTCTAATATGTAATTTTTAATCACAGCAGCATATATAACTCTCAGAACGACTATGTAGTTGTGCATTTTATAGCCCTTAAAAGTGCTACTTAGTTGTGAATTACAACTCTATAGTTGACAAATAATAAATTGATAAACTTAGTAGCTCTGAACAGAATTACGTGGCTATCTGTTACAGCTGACTAGTTCAGAACAGAACCTCATTAACTGTGTAGTTATGACCGAGAAAATATTGTTTCGAGAAGAAATTTTTGATTGTAATTCTTTGCAAATGAGAAACATAAATCCAAGCTTAAGTCCCTTCAGGTCGATTCATATTAAAATTGAAATTAATTTGTTTTATGAGTTTAATGAGCAAGCTCAAAGACTATATGAGTAATAAATTAGTAGACGGGTCAAAACTAAGTGGTTACAAGCCACAAACGATGGATTTTGATACACAACGCCATAGTATTGTCATCCACAAATGAATACTTATGAACAGTATCTACACATTGTACGCCGCATTTACTAGATTAAATGGGCTGTTATCCTTTTTGTGATTTTTCCAAATATGTTTTACATATTAAATAGAATAATTTGTTTTTTTAATTAAAAATGAATATGAATTTTGTCCTAATGGAATAGTAATTTTTTTGCACCAAATTGGACTGAATTGATCCAAAAAAGAAACATGATATAATATGAAAAATTTCAAAAAATTGTGACCATGAATTTTTTGGCCAGTGGAGCCGTTTTCACCATCTTCGCAGGAGAAATCTACTATTTTACTGCTTTTTGACTGCTATTTCATTTCTGGAGTGAAATGATATCATTATCAATGGTTATGTAAGCTATGTAAGCCATTCAAAACACAGTTAGATTGCGCTTAAATAAGCCTAAACATTGCTTCGAAACAGCATCGCCATTTTGTTTCTTGTCTACTGTGGGCAAACACCCTCACATCTTTCCTTTTTCGTTTCGATATTTTTATTCCGAGAAGTTTACCATTTTTAGTAGTTCTTTTATATTTAGTGTTGACAACAATATCTTGGATTTTATTGACAATATAAAACTATAGAGTCAAACAAACTAAAAAAAAAAAATAATAATATTTAAAAAAAAATTAGGGAATTGGATCGAGTTCGATGCAACGAATCGGTTAACTGAGTTGGTTTTAAACATTTAAATAACCCTCATCACCTCCATTTATCCTGCAATGAAGTTACATAATTTAAGACTAAATACAACCGAATTACAATAGCCTAGGGGCAGCCACGCCATACAAGGCAATATACTATCAAGACAGAGAAGTCAGCCACTGTGAGAGGAGCACGCTGTTGACTAGTAGCCCGCAGCAGTAGTGACCTGTGGTGGTGGCGTGATACCAGCAACTTTCGTTTTGCGCACAGCATTAGCGGCTGGAGCTCATATAAATAGCCAGCTCCCAATACTGAAGAACCCCACAATCTATCTTGAAGAGCAAAATATTTTCATTAACCAATGCAACTACTAAGAAACTTCCACCTATTGCTCTTGACTTCCTATCAACCGTCTTCAATAATTGCATCAAAAATTGCTACTTCCCAGAAAAATGGAAAATTTCACGCATCATCCCACCCCCAAAACGGCTTCTTCAAAAGACATCAACGAGCTCAGGCCAATCTACTTAATCTTAAACCTGGGTTGTTTAAGAAAGTCATCAAGTAACAGGTTATAAACACCTGGGAAGAAAAAAATATCTGTCAAGAATCCAAATTTGGTTTCAAACCAGAACACTCCACCCTTCATCCACTACTAAAGTTTCATACAGATGCAACTAGAGCCCTAAATAGAAACGAATGCATCTTGGGCTGCTTCCTTGATGTCGGAAAAGCATTCGACTCAGTATGGACAGCAAGATTTGTTTGTAAGTTAAATCAGTTCGGTTTCTCCCCACACCTCAATAAGTTAATCCACAGTTTCCTAACTTCTAGGAAATTCTATGTGGAACGCGAAGAACATAAATCACCACTTAAGGTAATAGAAGCCGGTATCCCCAAGGCTCTATTTTGGGCCCAATCCCCTTCAATCTCTACACTTCATACCAATCTCCAAACGAGAATAGGACAACACTCTTATACGCTGATGACTCCCTCACGTATGCCCAATCGTGCTGCCCAAGTTTGGCTACAAATAAAGTCAATCTGCACGTTCAAAAGTTAGACTCCAATACCATAGAACTTGGGGTATCAAAATAAACGTCCAAAAATCTGAATGGATTTGCATTCGAAAACCTAGCACTGTGCGAAACCGCTAAGCTGCAAAATCCAAGACCATTGAGGTTATCTACAACAGGGGGAAAATAAATCCCACACAAAGTGCGAAATACCTGGGTATCAAATTTCATGAGCTTTTAAGATTCAATGACCATGCTAAAGCGATTATTAGCAGAGCCAATTTCGCATACGGCTTACTTAGTTAAATTTCAAGGACGGCCTCTCAACTCAGACCAACCTTCTGTTGTACAAACAACTCATAAGACCTGTTATCACTTACTGCTTTCTTGTCTGGCATACTATTTCTCCCACGTTTATGGAAACATTCAGCAAGCTTGAGAGAAAGATTCTTAGAGCTTGCACAGGACTTGTGGCGGCTTGACGACGTCAGCGGCACGGCATTGACGACTTTGGGCAGCCGAATTAATTTTGTTCGCTTTTCGTTAAACTCATCGAAGGTCAACTTTGAGAACCTGGAAACTGTATGTGTAAGTAGGCCGTGAAACAGATGTTTTAAATAAAAAAAGAAAACAATTATAATAGAAAATTATTCATTCTAATGTCAGAGAAACTACGGAGAACAACTCCACAATATTGTAAAAATATTGATTATTCATTCGTTATACCAAGTCAACATAAAGGAATTTTTCTTTCAATACGCGGTAAATCTTGTCTCTCAACAGAATTAGCTCACCAGCGAAGGATAAATAGGGGACTATTTCACTCATCTGTCTACGCTGTCACTACTCATCCGCAGAAGACCTTCTGCTTCCATCGTTACTGTCACAGTAGAAGCCGAAGGGTGAACTTCGTCGCCGTTTCATTCATGTTCCCAGAACTGATGAATTAAATATAGTTCCGAGTACCGCTGATGTTCCCTTATGCCTGCGCCCTTGGGCGGTTTAAATATTGTTTTATTTTCAGCCCAGACTTTCCTGTCCTATGCCAGTGAATGTCATTAGCTACCTATCAAGAGCTATTCGTACGCTGGGTCGTCTAGTCCTGCTTCAACTCTAGTATAGGATAACACTAAGGACACAAAGCCACTGAATACGAACATATGCGGTCGTCAAGTTGGCATTAATTCAATCTGAGACCGAAATTCATCTAGTTCCAATCGCAACTGGCAAACCGACATTGGGTCGGCTGTGATACAACGTCACTCACTACGATTGCAAATTTACCATTCTGATCTTCATAGGGATAGTCAGGATCAGCCGTGAACAGCTATCAACCAGTCACCGTGAAACGGTTCCCCTCTTTATTTCAACTTCTTTCGCAGATTATTGTGGAAAACGAGAGGTTGAGCTACATCTCATTCCTATGGCCGCCACGCTTCCAGCGCTCGATCGTGTTCTCATATCCGCAAGAAGAAACTACCACTTATATCCGCCTCTTTCTACCTAGTCAAGTTTTTATCTTGTACTACGGATAAATGCCCAGAGGTATTGCATACCCTAAAGACTCTATAGACTAGCCAACGGAAAATACTTTCCCAATAGAGAAGTCTACGAGGCAGCCAACATCACTCCAATTCAGGAGTATCTATTTGAACTTGGGAGCAAGCAAGTTCAAAAAATATCAAACCACCCAAACCCACATATAAACAATCTGCCGGACCTTCTTATACCGGCAAACAGTAACTACCTCCCACCCCTGCTTTTAACAAAGACCGAGGCTAGAAACATCTACCATCGACATATTGGTGGAATAAAGGGTAATCGCATTTCAGTCACGTATACTCATAGAGTGGTCTCCAATGCCTTAGGAAACATCGATTCCTAAACTCTCCCAAAAATCCATATCCTATCCTCTCCTCTTTCAGGGTTAAGGAATCCAGCGGGAATTGGAAGCATCACAGGATGAAAGCGGAAGCTCTCACAGAAGGCATAGATGCATGGCTTTTCATTGGGCGCCTCATTTCTTTTTAACATTACATTTTATTAGGAGGAAATAATAGAAAACCTCTTCTACCGCTTCCTCCAAGCTTCCATTGGAAGTTCTGTACATTTTTTCCGCTGAGCTATCTTCCACCAAGCTTCAAGGCTTCGCAAAAAAGCATCGAAATGTCTTGGATTTCTGAAAAAGTATGTAAGAATTAGTTTCAGCATGACAAATCTAGCGCTCCTCTACAAGTCCAACATCAAACTTAGAATGGAATATAATGCTCATATATGAGCCGGGTCTAGCTTCATTAGAAATTGTCCAGAAGAGAGCCTTTAAGCTCATTGGCGATGTGTTAACAACTTGTCATATCCACTCGCTTCAGCAGCGCCGCAATGTTGAATGCAATTTGTCGCTTTATCGCTACATGAATAGTCAATGTTCTGATGAAGTACCTAGTCTGATCTCTTGGAGAATAGTTCCTGCATGCACTACTCGTGCTGCAGATCGTGCACATCCTTTTATCCTTCAAATTACTTTCTGTCGTACAGTAAAATTCCGTGTTGCTTTTTTTACCGAACTGTGCGAATGTGGAACAATCTCCCATCTTCTGTTTTTCCTTCGTTATACAATCTGGGGAAGTTTACGATGTAAGCATATTTAAAAATAATTGCGTAATTGCATATACGTATAATATCGATCGTGTATTTTAAAAGAGATTTGCATGAGAATTTTATGAACACTTGCTTGTTATCTATATCATATATGTATGCAATTCTCTAATCATCGTAATAATCTAGCACCATAATCTGCATGGTCGATCGTTCTAAGTTGCCCAATAAAGAGAATTATCGATGTACAGTCAGTCAGTCAAAAACATTCAAGTTATATAGTCTAGTCAATAAAGTCATCGCAGTTGGTCGAAGTATTGTTTTTTGTTTTATATTGTTCCCTCAGATATGTCATCCTACAAAGAGCAAAATACATCGGCACCTCCACCATTCTCCTCATAACACATATATCATTCGTGCCATGCTATACTTTGCATCATAGCGTATCCACTAAGCTTAACTTAATGATATAAAAAAAAAAAATCTCATCAACTCCAAGATTATGTTGCCACGTTGCCGTATTTAACATTTCACGATTTTCAAAATAAAAACGTGATTAAAAAAGTTTTTGGTAAATTAAAAACACTCGTCAAGCTCTATTGTGGGTACCGATGTGGAAAACCTTCTCTCTACTTAGAACAAGTATTAATCTTTAATCAAGCTCCACTCACTCGCATAATTTAGCGATCATAACTTATCGTGCAGCTACTTTATTATGCGTCGTCGTTGTCCAGTGCCCGAGGCCCCCGCACTGCTGCACCCAAAATGAATTGCGGCCCCAGAACATTTTTCTTCGTCGCCTTTATGCCACAACAAGCAATGCGCGGTCTGTTTACCTTCCGATTTTCTTCCTTCCATCCTTAAGCCAATACAATAATGGAGAAGGAAAATAAATATTCTTCGATAGATTTGATAAGGTCCAGAATGCAAAGAGACGTCAGCATCAGTTTTTAAGCGCACATTTTCGTCGACAGCTAGAGCCTAAACTGAACAGCTGCTGTCCAATTATTTCGCTTATCTCGTGTTGTATTGTTACGTTATGAGCCCGTTAAAAAAGAACCCACAACAGACTGGGATAGAAAATCGCGAATAAGACTCAAAAGAAATATCTTGGATGCATTCATTTTGGAATGGAGAGGATATGAGGGGGGCTACCAATGATATTCTCGCAGGGAAGCCAAAAACATACTTATTGCGGTCATCAAGTGGCTAGCAATCACACATAAGGGATCAAGCTGTGAATATTAATGGATCCCGGATTAGTCCTTTCCGGCATGTTTTCATTCAAACATGTGTGTGTATATGTGCATAACCGGAATCATCACTGGTTGATTGGTTTGCGCGCAAAACTTCGCAGCTTGCATCAAACTCAAACGGATCAAGTGATATTCGAAGGCGATCGAATGATCTTGGGCAATTAAAAACTCTACGGGTAATCATGTCAAATAAATCGAACAGTCAATTTGCATGGAACTGTGGAAAGCTGGATGCCGACTGTTTTGCTGCTAATCAGGTGCAGTTACACATCAATACATACATACCATATACCGGTAACTCTATATGAGAAGAATTTTTCTTTTGATTGGCAACGTTAAGGAAAAATTAAGTATACCGCAAGTAGGTGTTTGATCAATATAGCGCCCAATATTTTACTTGTGTCAGACGCGTATACAATTTGAGAGCCGACACGTTGACCAAGACTATAATATCCAGTCTAGCTGACCGCGCATATATATTGTAGGTATGTAACATGCGCAAAAGATGCCTTCATGCAATTACCCGCAGCAAATACTACA
Source organism: Dioctria linearis (assembly GCA_963930735.1). Taxonomy (NCBI): domain Eukaryota; kingdom Metazoa; phylum Arthropoda; class Insecta; order Diptera; family Asilidae; genus Dioctria; species Dioctria linearis. Next base: position 112,695,850 of record OZ005743.1, on the reverse strand, counting down.
CATATGAGACTGAATTCCAAACTCATAACCAATGGTAATCCATTGAAGATGCATACCGTCCATAAATAACAATCATCCACGTCTGGGTTGTTTCGAAGAGCCCAAGGTAAGCTGGAAGGCGCACACAATTCTATACATACATACATACAAACATATTTAAATCCAAGCAATCCTGGTGGACTAAGTGAAACTAATGAAGAAAGAGATAGTTGCGAGACCGCTGGGCATTCGACATTGGGCGCTGGGTTAACACCAGCCGAGAGTCTAAGAGGTTATAACTTTTCGATTTACATGTTATTTGGTCTTTGTAAACACTAGAAAGCCCGCGATTATTATTTACAATGGCAGCCATTTAGGAATCTCAAAGGATGTGGGCATAAATTATGCAAGTCTCTGCATCTCTCTGAATGCATTATGAGTTCAGAATTGAATGTGCCCAAGACCTGTCTGTTAAGTGTGTGAATCCCGCGAATAGACTGGTCAATGGTCTCTTCTTTTATACCTATACCGTGGATATATTTATTGTCTACTACAATGTTATTTATGGCTGCATTAATTGAGTTCGAAGGCTTCGCTTTTGATTTTGCTATGGAGATTTTTTTTTTAACGAATAATTTTTGCTATTTGGTTATTGTTTTTTCTCTGAAAAATTTTGTTCACGTGACCAAGACTAAATCCTATATTTCTTGTTTTAAATTAAAATTAACTCGTAATAGATGCTGATGTGGTTCAGGCTAAAGGAATTTAGATAATAAACAATTGTGAAATTTTTGAAGACACAATAGATGAGTACGACATACTTACTTAAGGTAAAACAGATTGTGACAGTTTTCATCCGTTAAACGGATCCGTACAGATCTCCGCAGCTTAGTGTCAATATTATATTGACAAACGTCAATTTCGTGTTATTTTCTCTCAAAACCTATAAGTGAGATCTTTCTAGTTCTGTGTGAGCGATTTTTTTTTTTGGTTTTAGTGTTGATATTCTTGAGTGTCAGGGGTTTTTACTTCATTTTTCCTTTTCTTTCATATATTTAATTCAATTCAATTTATTTACATAATTCAACTGTACACAAGAGTATTTTGATTCTTGTTATTAGTACACAAAAATAGCGGCAGCCAACATCTAAAATAAGATAAATTTTATAACTAAAAATAAACACAATTAAAACAAAGAAAGGAACAAAAAATGAAAAGAAATTTATAAAAGAATATAAAAATAGGATAAGATAAAAATTATAGCGAAAAATAGCGAAATAGCGAACAAAAAATAAGTAATTAGCAATAATTAAATGTTCAAATGAAAAATAATGTAATGAGAGGAATGAAATAAATTTAGAACGAAATTGTAAAATCGATTTACAGATTTACCCATGAAGGCCCTGCCCCGCCAACTAACGAACCAACCCCTGACATACTTCCAGTTTCCATATACAAATTTTTAATAAGCTCTTTGAATTTAACAATCGAACTAGTGCGCTGAACATTTGTGAGCAGACGATTCCACAAAATGAAGCTTAAACGAAGTAAGAGTCACTTTGAACAGAATGATGGAAAACAGGAATAAGTAGGTTAAAACATCATGCAGAATTCAAGAATCACAGTTCACAACATCTGGAAGGCTGCTACTGTTCTGCCGATTCCGAAGAGAGCTAATGCCAAATTGCCTGGTGACTTTCACCTCATAAGCACCTTATCTTTTCTATCGAAGGTGCTTGAAAAATTCGTATGTTATCAGATCCTTGGTTGGGTGGAGGCGAACAAATTTCTGTCTTCTTGGCAATCTGGATTTCGCGCTTTTCGCGGTTGTGAGACTGCAGTATTGAAGGTTACTACGGACATCAGGGCTGACATGAATGATAATGATTTTGCATTTTAGTTCTCTTGGATTTCTCTAAGGCCTTTGATAGTGTTGTCCACGGCCTTCTCATTCATAAATTAGCAACCTATTTTCAATTTAGTGCAATAGCTATTTCCTGTATATAGGTGGTCGTTCCTAGCATGTTAGAGTTGGTAATGAATTCTCAAATGCCTTGCCCATGCTCTGTGGCGTTCCGCAGGGTTCTGTGATTGGCCCATTATTATTTAGTCTTTTTATTAATGACCTTCCTTTCGTAGTGGTGGATGTGAAGGTACACATATATGCCGATGATGTACAGATTTATCTAAGCAGGCCTATTGGTCTGCTTGAGGATTGCATTGAGCGTCTTAACTCTGATCTATGTCGAATACCCAGATGGTCGCTCAATGGACTTCTACTAAATTCTGCAAAATCACAGTGCATGGCCTTCTATAACAGCACTTTAAACGTTATCGATATACCCCCCGGTTATCTTGAATGGTTTTGTCGTCCAAGTGGCCAGAAGGGTTACTAATTTGGGAATTGTTCTGAACTGTGATATGATGTGCTGCGACAACGTTAGTTCGATTCTCAATAAGGTGTATGCGGGGTTGAGAAGGTTATGGCTCTCGGCGAGTATTTTAAGCACTAATATGAGGCTAAAATTAGTGATTACACTGATTATGCCTTATTTCACATTTGGAAGGTATATTTTTCCTAGGTTGGACAGCGAGTGTAGGCGTAAGATGGAGGTGGCTTTCAACGATTGCGTACGATTTGTTTATGGCCTGCGAAGGTTTGACCATGTTTTTCCGTTTGTTATCACGATACTTGGTTTCTCGCTGAGTACATATCTGAAGCGGAGAATAATTCTTCTTCTATTGAAAATATTAAAGAGGAACCAACCAGAATATTTTTCCAGCTTTCTTCTTCGCCACGTACTCATAATATTGTAATTCCGCGATTCAGTAAATTAGTTATGGAACGTTCTTTTCCTATTCAGGATGCCCATCTTTGGAATAGTCTACCTGTAAGCGCTCAGGGTGCCCAAACTGTCGATGCATTTAAGGCTCTCATTAAAGCTCACATTTAACGTCGATTTTTTCCAATATTACGGAAAATATTTGATATTTCTTGGATGGTTTCCTTTCGCGCGGTGAGTACAACTTTGTAAATTATTGTTTTCTAGCTATTTTTAACTTGTTTTGTTTTCTAGTTTTTAGTTTATCTCTTTGGTGTTTTTCCTTTATTTCTTAGTTTTTTATAATATTTATTTATTTATAGTTATTTTTCTGGCTTTGATTTGATTCATATTTAATAAATTCATGACTTTTTGGTTTTTATTATAATTTTTTTTTGTTCTCTTGTGCTTAACTTAATTTTGTATTTTTACTCTGAATTTACATGTATATATAATTTTATGGAGAGAGAATAATAGTGTTCTCAGAAGGTGCTCATTGAGAGAACAACCCAGCAAATTGTTACTAAAAAATGAGATGTGAAAAAACTGTCTCAGTGAACTCGGCTTTAAATTATTATTTGCAGCTCAACGAGAGTCATTTTCCATGCCGGAATTCATGTGATCTAAGCAATCTTCTAAGAGGCCAAGAGGTCTACCAATTTGCAGCTATGCACACCATCAGCATATAAATGAATATTGCAATTGTCAATAGAATTGGGAAAATAAGTTATAAACATAATGAACAATAACGGTCCCAGTTTGGACCCTTGTAGTACACCGCAACGTAGTGGACAAGCGCTGAATAAAAGATCACCGAGTTTCACATGTTGAGATCTTCCTGATAGAAAACTACCGATGATGGCGGCAGACGGATTTGAGGAATTAAAGTAAAGCATTAGTTTAGACAGTAATTTGGGATGATTAACTGAGTCAAAAGTTTTAGAGAAGTCGAGTAAAATTAAGACAGATAGATGATAATGTCAAAGTGTTTTCTGATGTTAGACTTGGCTTGAATCAGTGCCTGTTCGCAACTATGCAACCTAGGAAATCAGATTGATAAGGACTGATAAGTTATGGCAATCCTAATATTTAATTATTTGAAGAGACAATAACTTCTTTTAGTACTTTATATAGTTACTAAGCTTTAACTAAGCACATGTGTTTTTTTTTTACTTCCATCCGCTTGTTCTATAGGTAAACAGCTTGCGGTGCGTCAACTTGCTGGCCCTGAAATATTTTTATTTATTTCAAAGAAATAAAGCTATCTTAATGGCGACTTTAAGCATCCCAAAGAGATGCAGCAGTGACGTCGAGCCGGTGAAGTCGGTTGCATGCACAGCCGCACCCAGTCATACCTATCTCGTAGCGAGGCATAGCTGCTCCTTACTTTATGAACGATTTTGGCTATTGCCAACTTCAGCAGCTTCCCACGCTCATTCATATAAATAGTTACATTTCCCAATATTACAATAATATTTATTTTCTGTAATTTAAAAATAACAACAAACAAAAATGTCAAACGTAAACGTTTGTGTTAGTTAACTATGCTGAGTAGCACTCTAAAGTCCGGTACCGGCTAGCCGGCTACGAGACCGGCTACTATGATTTTTCGAACGCCGGGAACTGTCATTTGGCCATGTCATTAAACTGGCTATTGCATTTTCGAACGACGATAGCCACATCTACAGCCAGCATAGCCGGCTGTAGCCTACTCTATGAACGTGCTCCGGGTGGCAAGTCGACCGATGTCGTCTTGACGACTGCGACATAAAGAATGACAACGCTGGTGCTATCTGTAAGGTGGCCATCTGAAATGCTGAGTCTGTAGGATTCTCTTCTGAGAAATTTGGACCTATAGGTTCACTTTTGGGCAGCTTGGAGTCTTGTTTCAAGTCGACCCTATATCAACTTGATGATCTTAGGAACCACGATTATGATGGCGGTAATGCGGGAAGAATCCGATGTTTCCGCACCATATCGTCGTCGGTCCGTATACGAAAGGCCAGAAATTTCAGTTTCCATCATCAAGATTACTTATCATCAGTTGCAGTTGCAGGACCTGTTAGCTTCTTTTTAACGGTTTTCAGTGCTGGTTGACATCAAAATAATTATTTTCGTTGTTTTTTTTATTCATATTAAATTCAAGGCTACCTAGCTAATCTTTCTATGTGAGCAAAGTATTATTAGCCGCAAGTTTCGAAATAAATTTTTTCAGGCTTGCAAATTGGTTGGTCAAGCGCTCGGAAATGTACGACTCGGAGCAGACGTGTCGCCACAAGTATACATTTACTAGTGGGACTAAAATTCCAAAGAGTAAAAAAATTGGAGAAAAACGTATGGTAGTTGCGCATATGAAAATGCCAAACTTCAAAGCCAAGAAAGGTCAAAAGAACATCGCTGAGAAATACCTATTTAGGGGAGAAAAAAGGAGTTGAATCAGTACGGAAAGCACAATGCTGTACATCCATTTGTAGTATAATTTACTACCCGATCCAGTAGGATGGTTTAAATTACCATGCCTCCCATCTAGACCACCCATGTATTTATGAAAATTTCATCTAATGTTCAATTCTCTTTCTACTTCCCATTCCAACCACTAAGAAGAGACTTTATAAGGTGCAAATGCTTGTCTGATTAGACATCACTGGCGCCTTCACAACGCGTCCTCAAGGAAGACGACTTGAAGCCATTCTTGACTTAAAGCCACTCTACCTCTCCATCCATAGGTAGTAAGCTTCGAAGGAAAAGAACTGATGAGGATATTTCTTCTTCGTCGTGAGATATCTCAATATTCCAGAGCTGGTCCACATTAAGAAGTTATAAGCTCCAGTGGCTGTTGTATCAAAAAAAAATTTTCCTTCTAAAGAGGTTACCAAATAACCACTAACGAGACCAGCCAGATAGTGGGCAGAGGGCTCCAGTTCCCGCAACGGGCCATTGTCTGGTATACTGACGGATTTGGAAAGATAACAAAATAGGCTCAATGGTGGTGGGATCCAAAATTGGAATTCTCCATTCCACTTGGTACCTCTCTTTCCATTTTTCAGCTGAAGTCTACGATATAGAGGTTGAAGGTCAGAAAACCTTAACGGGGATGGCAAATACTTCAAACATCTACTATAACTGGTTAGATAGTCAAGCTGCGCCCTTTCAAGACTTTGAGCCAAAACTAGTTCAGAGCTGCCACATGATACCCCAGCTGCTGTTCACGGACAGCAAAGTAACCTCCTTGTATAAGGAAGAGTGAACGAAAATGCAAAAAAGTAGACGATCTGCCTAAAATCGGAGCCGACAGTCCGTAAACTTACCACACATTTGGCCTCCCAAGATCTCACTTTACAGGGGAACTGTACTAAATCGGGATGTCAGACAACTCTCCTCTAGCGTAGGTGAGCGGTAATAGGCAAGTGAAGGAATTCTTCACCCCCATCTCCTCTCCAGATGTACAAAATAATTGGTTTTAGTGGACAATCGATCAAGCTGTTTATTAATGCTGTCAATGGCTATGACCCTCAGTTATTTTTTGAAGAGGATAGGCAAATCCAACAGAAAACTCTGTCGACTGTGAGAAGATGAAGATTAAACGTCGAGTGTGGGTATCTTCAGTTTGCAGAATTAGGGTTCCAAATCATTGTAGTAGCATTTATCACTCGAAATAAGGTTTTGTAAGCTAACCCGAAGGGCAATAATTGAGCTCGTAAATGGAGAGAGTTAGTCTGACCCCTCTAGGAGACGATACAATAGATTAAAACTGCTCGCGGTATCCACAAAATCCTGGTAGGTTAGTCGCTCCTAGGATTGACTTACATAACCTAATCTCTCGACAATTGCTTCCTGTTCTGTGGAACCTGAAAATTTTTTGATTTTATATAATTTATTATATTTGTTTTGTTTTCTATTAAGATTCTCATCAAATTGTGGGGGAAGAGTGAACAAAAGCAGGACAATGAAGGAAGGAATCACATCTTTGTTGAAAGATGGAACCTTAAATGAGCGAAATTTTTTGCAGTTCTAAATGAATGAAACTTTTTCAATATCATCAACAGCATCGATTTGGATAAAAAGAAAAGACTGAAGTCTACCATAAGAAAATATTTCTATTCGTCAGCTCAAAATCAAAAGTGAATTTAAGTCATTTATAAGAAGTGTAAAGTGGATGACCTGGATAAGCTTCCATATGTAATGGTGTACGAAGTCTTGGCATATATCCAAAACGATTTAGCTAGCACGTAATAAATTTGAGACACTCCAAATGAAGAGGGTAGTTCAAGCAAGCCTCGTGGATTCTTTGGGTTTTTCAACAGAATCATTAATTTATTTAGAGACACATTTCACCATCTGTGTTCAAAACTTTTACTTTTATCTAATAAATACGGTTCCAGTTCCTGGCCTTGCAATCTAATTGAATCCTAGTAATTGCAAATTATCATTTCATATGTAATTTTCTCGATTGTATTAGTCTACAGTGATAGGTAAAAGTTTGTCAAATTCAATGGACGAAAGCAACTTAGATCTAATTTGATAAATATGTAATTAGTTGCTTGACAAAGACAACAGTTCTGCATAAATTATGGTAATTATTAGTCTGAAAATCTTAGCTTTAATGAGTGTATTTACCTTACATGGTAAGACTGAAGGGAAAAAAACAATTTCTGGACTTTTCGTCGTTTACTTGAATATCTCACTTAAGTGGTCTTAACCGGGGCTGTTTAAATCTTAAATTAACACATTCTTTCACAAAAATTGACCGATACCTTTGCATACAGAACTGGTCCATGTTTGAAAAAAAAAACATAAAAGATCTTAGAGCCGCCTCATATAGTACCTATATGAATACAATTTCTAACACTTGTAATCCTCACCTATAGTTAATTCTTATTCACATTCCTATGGAATTCCCTTGTAGGTACTTAAATCCACTTAGCTCCTATTTGTGGATTATCTAAAAAGTGATGCCGCCACCGCGCTAGTGCATTGTGCGTTTGCCCGAACTTATCATCGTTTTTTGGTCTACGATGATGACCTGTTTGCCTTTTGTGAGACCTTTCCGCCGCTAAAAACAAAAATCTGTCAGCGCATGCATATTTTAATGTCTTTGTCTCTCGAAATTAATTTGTTTTCAGACTCCCCTTCGCCTTTTCAAATTCTGGTCGATTTTTCGTTGTCTATAATTTACATAAAAATTTTAACATCTTACTAAGTCGGGACGACGACAGTTACAGTGAGGGAGATAATTTACCTGGGACCATTTAGAAGATTAATTCGGGGAAACATGCGTTAATCACGCTGTGTTAAAAATTGTCACTTTATACCTGTTACTGTGACTGTGACTCTGGAATGTTTGTTCTTCTTTGAATGAGCTAAAAACTATTTTGAATTCGATGTTTGAATTTTCTTTGATTTATGGATATTGAAAGGTAGAAATTAATATTGTTTGGAGATTTTATTGTTTTTAGTTTGTGGTGTTATACAATAGTTTTGTTTAACTTTTTTTAAGAACTCAATTAAGTTTTGAAAAATGATTAGCAGGTACCTACAGTTGTGCCAAGTGTGTCAAAAAATTTGTTCCACTAAAAACAATCTGAGTAATTGATAAATGTTCTATTTAAGAGTGAAAAGTTTAAATTTTAATATATTTTTTTTATCGTTTCAATGCACTAAAAATTTCTTCTTATCCCTTATTTATATAATAATAAAAAAACCGGCCAAGTGCGAGTCGGACTCGCACACGAAGGGTTCTGTACCATCGTACAAAATGTAACACAATGTATACGCCAAAAATCACGTACCTATTTAACTATATATTTGGGTACTGCCTGAGAACACGTCGACGTAGAGATCTAAAATTTGGTACATGGTTTTTCATTAAAATGGTAAATAAAATTTAAAAAACGGACTAAATTAGTTAGTTTTTTGACACTTTTGTACATGGGCCTATTTACAAAAAAGGAAAATTTAAGCTCGAAAAAGGGAAGAATTGGGCAACTTTTTTGTACGGTTGCTATACAAAAAATTCGGTTTTTAATATATTTGGGAACGCGTCGACGTAGAGAGCTACACTCTCTCATGCATACGAACGGATGCACACATACACACAGTTGCTCGATCGAGTCATATGATATTTTAGATATTATGCATCTCCAACCACCTCACTCCCGGCGGGCTCCACTAGTAAAAAAAAAAAAAAATTCTTCGAAAATAACGTAATGAATAGGTAGTGAAAGAAATTTTTCATTAGTAAAAAATATTGTTTCGAAAGAATCAGTTACGCACTGAGAGAATTTTTGTTTTACTCATTGGAGGAAATTTGCAAAAATTCTTGAAGTCCTTTTTAGCAGGTACTGAGAACTCTACAATCTACATTGGTTTTGGTTGGAAAATGGAGCGCAATACTACGAAATTACCATGGTTTCAATAAATTAACTGTGTATAGGGTTATATTAAATGCAATAATCAATGTGGTGATGGATGAAAACTATTCGTTGGACAAGAAATAATGATTGTTGGAGGTTTTTCCTCTACTCAGCTGGATTCTGGATACCTGAAAAGTCCTAGAATGAACTGAAGACTACCGTACGAAAAAAGAGCACATATTTCTACTCTTTGTTTCACAAATGAGTAGAGGAGCTAGATGACAGCAATTCACTTTCTATAAATGAATACGATTCTGAACTGCGAGTCATAATTAAAAATTATTGTTTTTTTTGTTAATCAATGCACTGAAATTTCAAGGAAACGCAAATGAATTTTGAGTACGAAAACGTTCATGGAATGCTCATCGAAAGCTGGTCAAGGTTCATTGGAATTTATTAGAAAAGACTTACAAAATAAATGTTCATACAAAAAATGCAGGGAATTTAGCCTGCATAAAATTTGGTATGAGATATTTTTGTCGTAGGATCAACTGTTGAGGCGAACAATAACCGTAGTTTTTTTTTAATTTTGAATGAAATAAAATTAATATATTATCTATAAACTGAAAAACAATAAGAATTGGGCAGCAAAATATCTATCGAAAATTTTCTTTACTCGTCAATACCAAGTATGTAAAATTTCATTTCGATCCATGTGTAGGGGAATAAATTGTACTTTTTGGCTCCAATGAACCCACTGTGGCTACAGGCAAGATTAAAATATTTTTTTTGTATGTATTCTTTTTATGTGAAAGGAAGCTTGAGTTTTTTTTGCGGAATAATAACATTTTTTTTTTCAATTTTAAATATATCTTCTTTTATGAAAGAGGAAGCAACTAAGGTACAAATTTTCAGCTAGTTAGTGTGGGTCAAGGAGACTCCTCCACTATCTGACTTACAATAATAAACATCTATTCGGGTGTCACCTTAAAGATATATGTATGTACCTTTTATGTGGGTTTCTGACATAAGCTGACATATACTAATAAGACAAGCATTTTATTTAAAATTTAGATTTGCTGAAGAAGGAACTTTTTCTGGATTCTGCGGAATATAGCAAAAGCTAAAAAATGTTTTTAATTTGTTATTTCATTAAACAACTCGTTATACTTTGGGTGACAAGTTTCAATTCTTGGTTTGACTCACCAACAGGTCCCAAATAGCGAAATTGAGTGACTTGAAAAACAAATGAAAAATTAGAACAAAGAAAAGAAATGAAAAAATGAAAAATTGAGAACAATAGAAGAAAACAAATTTTTTTATTAAAAAGATTAAAAAAAATTAAAAAAAGCAGATTCAATCGAAACGAATCGAACCTGTATTCGCCCTTAGTGGGCTGAAAAAGAAGTAAAATAAAAAGGAAGAAGAAGAAGCGTTTCGTGTTAGCAGAAAACCTTACACTCATCGGTACAGCTTGGTTTTCTGCCTGCTGCAGACGCTTGAAACAGATCAAATTGATTGAGCTGTATAATGAAATAACAAATTTAAAAAATTTTTTTGCTTTTGCTATATACCGGAGAATCCAGAAAAAGTTCCTTCTTCAGCAAATATCAGTTTAACCCGGTAAAAATTCCTATAGAGTAATCTCTATCTTTAAAAATTAGAATTTCTAGGAGTGCCAACGCTTCTCGATTCGCTAATACCATTCAGTAGTGGAAAACTCTTACTTTTGTTTGACCCTGGGGATAATTTTCCACCGGATGGATGTTCAGCGTAGGAGCTCTAATCGCGCGTTTATGGAGCGGATAACGAGTTGCAGGATCATTATGGGATAGATTCTTGATATGTTTTGGGTGGTCTTGCCTTTTTGTTTTCTAGTTTTTGGTTGTTTATATATTTGTTTTGTTTATTTATTTTTTAATTTGTAATCTTATGTTTTTGTTATATCTGTTTATTTACACAGTTGTACAGTTGAATGATCTTTCAGATTTTAATCTCCTTTCTTTGTTTGTATACAAATATTTAATTTCTAGTTTCTAATTTATTTTTATTTTATTTTTTTAATTATTAACTTGAACTTTTTATTATATAGGAAATTTAGCGTGTTTACTTTTATAGATTTATTCTCTTTGTTACGCGCAACAAAGTGACACAAGCGACATCTGTTGGAAATGCAAAAGACATTAGGTTAGTGGCAACTAAAATTTGGGTTCGGAGAATAGAATAGAATAGAATTTACTTGAAGGTTCTATGAGAATTTGTAAAGTATAAATACGGCGCTTTTAACATCCAGGAGGCGGGTCTTATTTCAAACATTGAAGTGACTGAGGCAAACTATTTGGATTGTGATAATTAAAAGTACAGTACTAGCGATAACCAAAGAGTTGATTTGATAATTGTTTGCGAATTGTGAATGTAAACAGTAAAGCTAAATAAATAAAGAACTTTTGAATTATATCTGAAATATTGTTTTTAAATAACAAACCAAAGCCACGCGCGTAACAATATTTATATTCTTGTAGTACCTACCTACTTAATCCTAAATAAATTATTATCCAATTCTATTTTAAGTGATATTTTAATTGCATCTCAATCACATCTATTCTCAATATGGCGCCCGTCAATTTGCTTACAGAAAAAGTCGATTCCAAAACAGGTAAATCGAAAAAGTAATTTTTTCCTTTTAGAAGCATTTTGTGGGGTATGAATGTTATCAAATGGATCTATAAGGACTTTAAAAATGTTTTTTGTAGTTAAAAAACTAAAAATATTTTACGCATTATATTAAATGTGAATTTGTCAGTTATTTTAAAATGGGAATTTTGTGTCGCTGGAGACTATAAAAATTAAGAGTTCCAAAACATAACAATTAACATCTCTCTAGTATGATACAGTAAATTTATGATTCATAAATTGCACGTAAAACTTCAATAAAAATCTAAAAAAAAAATAATAATAAAAAAACAAAACATACTTCCCATTCTCCCACCAGGGGGACAGTATTTCCAAAATGATCAATATAAATATAAAAAAAAATATTATTCTTCGCTATGTAGATAAAATAACAAAAGTCATACAAAACATCTTGATTCAGGACATCATTTTCATATATAGATAGGTAACCAAAAAAATGAAATTATTCTCTTAATAATATGCACTATGCCACCAGACCAAACGAAATAATCCATTCTTGCAAAATATCCAAATTAAAAATTCCATTACACAATCATTAAATATTTATATGAAGGACCAATTTTTATTTTTTTTTATTTTTTATTCTCCGCATATCCAAAAGTTGCAGACAGAGAGCTCTGATTGTATATGGTTACCCTGAGGCATCCTTCTCGACTGGCGAAATGCTTTTATTGACCCTTCAGATGAAGGAGAGAAATTTTCCAAGGATTTATTTGCTCTTTATCTTCTTTAAATTTCGGAGCACATCACATAGGATTTGAAAATCTCAAGTGCGTACGTGAACGGAAAGAAAACCCAACATGTGAAGAAAAGGGGACCAATACAAATAGCTTTTAGGGCAAGCAAAGTAAGCAAACAATTCAAGTCGATAACACTTGAGAATGGACGGCTGGACAATTCTCATCCACTTCATAGAATATATAGCAGGAAAAAAAAGGAGAAAAGAATAAAGAAAAAAGATTTGTTTTTCATTCGGTCTCCTTACAAGGATTATGTACATACCTATAGTACCTATATGTTAGGATTTAGAGAATGGAGTGACCTATCCCACTCTGGTATGAACCTCTTGTCACAAAATTTCCCTCATTATGCCCAAACGCTCTGGGATATGTTAATGGTCGACCTAATACCTATTGTTTTGCCAATTATAATAATAAGCTACACACATTGATCTTTACGGCCTACACGGTTCGACAAAAGCCGCAATACCGCAAATATCACAAAACGAGCCTGCGCGTCGTGTATGAATATGATAACTAGGCAGCTCGGATCGAACAGTAGCATTCTCCCTGGAAACGCATCTTCCACGCTCAATAACAATCAGGAAATTGAAAAACAAGTATCGCAACACAGAGATCACCATGAATATAGAGGTATGCTACAGGTAGCCAAGGTATGGTAGATACTGAGGATGTGGGCATTATATCGCGCGGGGCGAGAGACCTACCTGATGCGGTGGGTATAGTTACTGAACTATATAATTTCGTATTCGCAATGATGTCCCCAAGAATAGGCCTTCCGAATGCATGAAACTAAATAGCAAATCGTTGTTGGCTTCGGGTCGGGTATAATGAGAATGTGAACATGACCACATATTATTACCCATAAAGGCTATGGGAATCAGAGATAGTATCTCCTCTGGGTACATTGTAACCTTCTCCAGGGAACGGTCGAGATGGTGTTTCTTTCATTCTGCCTCCACCGTTAACTGTTTTGACAATTTTTGTCGGGCCACCAGATTGGGAATAATGTGTTTATTTATTGTCAAGGAAGTCAACTATTGTTCGATTGGTATAGAGGAGGTATGAGGTAGCATACTATAGTGCATCTAATGTATATCTATTTAATGGTAGGTGTGAGCTGCGTTCGACCGAAAGGGTTGAGTCCTTTGTTAAGGTGAGAATTGAGTATTGTACGCATATAACTATACTTACATATATTTGCACTGCGTCAGATATAATATTGTTTGTATACATACCTAAATGGTGAAGATGGAATTGGTTGCGGTATATTCATTAGATTATAATAAAATATGGCCAATGATGAGCCTATCAAGCTGGAATCTATAATATTCTAGAAAGTCTTGTTTGCCATTTAGCAGAAAACATCTGTTACTGAACAAGAGATATTGAAGAAGAGTTTGGCGCTGTGCGCATATTTACTTCCTAGGTGCCTTTGCATATAATTTTGTATGGATGTGGGATTTGTTTCTTTTTTAAATGAAATTTTATGAATACTTCACTCACAACAAAACTAATTTATCCAGTTGATTATTATACTTGTCCCATGTAGGTCTGGCAAATTGAAACTATAAACTATTGATAAATGTTTTTATTCTACATTAAAATATTGTCGTAGGTGTATTATGTTGCACAAACGGTTTTATTATATTGAAATTGAAGAGAATTTGTTGAAAATGTAAGACATTTTACATTGCCCAAGGAATCTGTAGTATCAGGGACAGGGCTACAGTTTTACTCCATTCCGAGCAAAAATACTCCCTTTTCGGTTGCGTTACTCCTTTTTTGCTGCTTTGTTTATTTACTCCTAAAAGGGAGCAACGACTTTTCTTTTAACAAGAAAAATTGTGACTTTCAACAAATTGTGGTGGTTTGAATTTGTGAACCGTATGAAGTTTGGTTAAGTTTTTTTCTTAACTTTTACACCATTGTACATCTGCCTTAAGGGATTGAACTACTGCGAACGCCAAAAGAATGCTTCAGAAGAACAAAGTAGCAGTACCGTTATTTAAGAAAACATCAATACTAGTAGGAAGGAAAAATATAGTACTAGTAAGCAATTAACATGCAAACAAAAATCAGTGGCTTTATAGATTTATTTGGTTGAGTTTTGAGCCTGAAAGAAAATCTCTTTGTAGGGCTTGCAAAAAGATCTTAACAAACAACATTAAGCACCTTGAACTGCACTCATACACTAATTCTTATAAGAAATGTGTACGTGATGCAACAGCAAATACAGTTCATGGAGAAAGACTAAATCAATCAATCAAACAATTTTACCTAATTTGTACACAAGATTAGAAATCTTATACTAGTACAATGAAAAGTACGGCTAGGTTAGTTAAAACCTACAAAATAAAATTAAAATAAAAAGAGAGAGAAAAATAAAACGTAATACTAGATAAATAGTAAAAACAGAAAGTCAAAGAAAAGAAAAACATAGTGGTAAGATAAAATGAAAAGAGTTCGACACAATCAGCTGGTAATTAGTAAAATACAATTACGTTATAAGTTACTTAAATTCACTATACAGTCCTCAATCAGTCCACGAGGTCTACATAAGTACAACTGCACATCATCTGCATACAGGCGCAATTGAACATCATGCACCACATCACATAAATTATTAATGTAGAGACTAAAGAGAAGTGTTCGTAAGACTGAACTTTGAGGAAATCCACATGTTAAATGCATTCGGGAAGACGGAACTCCTTTTAAGGCCATCTATTGCGACCTATTTGAAAAAAATTTTGCAATCATCTTAACAGCAGAAGAGGAGAAATAAAAGTTTGCATGTGCAGCAGTTTTACATGTACAATACAATAAAATGACCTTGAGAAATCTAACAAAACCATCACACCAAGATCTCTCTTCTAGAGCCGATCGCAAGTCTGTAGTGATCTTGAGTACGCAGATTCACAAATGTTTGTGCACGAAAACATGACCGATATTTCGCCAGGAGATCATTACATGTTACATAATTTTCAATCTGGGCTAGCATAGAGTATGCGCGTGTAACGAGTATTCACCTATTTCCACTATCTATGTAACAACAGTCTTTCTACAATGAGAGAGCGGATTCCATCAGAAAACAATGGATTGCTATATGGACGAATCTGTTTGACTTTAGATGGAACATATTATATAAATAAGAGACCTTCTCATATGAGGAGTGTCTTTTCAAAAGGGGATATTTACAATTTTCATTTTTTTTAAGTTAAGTATGAGATTATATTCTGTACTCTGAAATACAAGATTTCGTCACTTTAAACCGAAACAAAACGCGATAAATTCGTAGGAAATCTTACTTGAAAACACTTGTTCCGATCAAAAGGGGATATTTACATTAAAAAATATGACATTATTACTGTTACTTTGGTTTCATTTCAAAATGGGATATTTACAGTACGATTTCAATAGTCGAAATAAATTTCCTTTCAAAAAGGGATATATACACTCAATTACAAGACTCATCAAAATAGTACCTGCTTTAGTCATGACGTAACGCAACCAATTCTTGGTATATCGTATCAATAGGTTCCCGAACTCTGAACTATCATTGTCAGTCAGTGTCCGATGATAGAAGGGTGGGTTTGTTGATGAGAGATTCATGCATTTTGTTAGCGTATTATGGACGGAAGAACTGTAAGAGAATTGAATAGTGGGGGAAGAAAGAAGAGAAGTGCAATAAAACGAAAAAATCGGAAATCGTAAGTATAGTTTTTTAAATCTATCAGTAAATTAGTAATCATTAGTAAACAACCCTGGATCCTTTTTAAAATAATACATGATTACCCTATTTAATCTATAGATATGCTGACAAAGATCCATTTTGTGTTAATTTCCGGAAATCTTGTTCGCATCGCTCTGCGCACTCCAAGTTTAAGTGTGATTCGATTCCTTTGACTTTAGTCATAAAAAACAGAAAAACCTTGTATAAACATCAGCATGAAGTTGATCAAGATTTATTTTTGTCTCGGTTAATAGCTCCATATGAGACACAACGAAAATGTAACGCTATTGCTAAGGAAAATGTAAAGAAAAAATCAAGAAATATGAGCTGTCAGTACCATTTGCTTTCAAAAAAAAAAAAACGTATTACCATAGTGTGTAAGAATTTCCTCATCAGTGCATTTGGCATAACAAAAAGGAGACTAGAAAATTTAAGCAAAATATTGTACCATGGAGAAACACCAAGAGAAAACCGAGGTGGTAATAAGTATGGAAATAGCAATGAAAATAAGAAACAAAGTCTGCGTACTTTTTTGAATAATCGACCTGCTGAAGAAAGTCATTACGGAAGAGAAAAATCAAAGCGAGTCTATTTAACATCAGATTTAAATGCAAAAAAATTGTGGCAAATGTATAACAACTCGACTTCGGATGAATTGAAGATTAAAAGAACCACGTTTTACAAGATTTTTGTAGGGGAATTCAATATAGGGTTTTCCTCTCCGGCCTCAGATGTTTGTAACGTTTGTGTGTTATGGCGAAATAAAATAAAAAATGAACAAGATAATTCTAAAAAACAACTCCTAATAACATAGCTAAAAATTCATAAACTCCGTGCTAATGCATTTTATGACCAGTTGAGAAAGGTATGCTCTAATAGCAAGTCTATGTGTTTTGATTTGCAGCAAGCTCAAGCACTACCGCGGACACCTATACAGGACGCTTTTTATGCTAGACAGCTGAGCCTATACAACTCTGTGTAGTGCCATTGGATTCAAAAACCCCAGTATTCTACTCATGGGATGAGTCACAATCTGCAATCAGTAAGAGGACATAGTTTTCTACCAGCCGACCGAGTTTATGGCCGGCTGGAGAAAGAAATTAGAAAACATCCTGTAATAACCACAAAGGACGGATATTACGACATTTTTAAAAAACATGGAAATTTAAAAATACTGGGCGAACATTGGATGCTTAAGGATATTAAAAGCTTGGAGATATTTTACAGAAAATTGGATGGCATACAGTCATTAAAAAGAATAACTCTTTCAAAAAGAAGAGTTCGGAAAACTTTAACTATTGAATTAAAATGCTACGAAAATTACAGATTTGAAAGCGGTTCCGAAAAATGCTTATCACTATTAAAAAGGGGCAAGAGGCATCCTTAATCTCTAGATGACTTATGCTTAGAAAGGCGTTCGTTGACTGAAAATAAGAAGAAAGACGTTAAGAATCTGCTGAATAAACAGTTTGGACTTGAATGGTTTGAATTACCTGAACTACAGTGGTACAAAGAATTACATTCCACGCTAGTGACCTGCACTCATTTATCAGGTTAAGATTGTCAAGATGTTTGAAATCGCGATAGCAGAAAGTCTTATTAAGATTCCCACCTTCCGGGGAGAGATTATAGGTCATAAAGATTATATCATGATCGAGTAGCCAAACGTTGTTCAAAGTAGCCATTTGCTACGATTGTAGTCAAAATGACAGCATTGGTCTGACTGTCCGCCTGTTTGTCTGTTATTCCGCACGATAACTAGAGAAGAACGCATTCACTGAGAGTGCTAACATTTTGGACAGGGCCTTTTGAAAAAAATTGTTCGAAAATGGGACAAATAGGATAACTCATTCCTAGGGTTACCATACCAAAATATCAGAGACCATAACGGTTATGAATATTAAAAAAAAAAAAAAATCAAAAATAAAAATCGGGAAATAATTTTTATTTAAAAGATCAAAAATAAAACCATGAAATAATTTCCATTTCACAAAATTGTTTTTCGGGTGAAAAATACTTAAAACAAGTAAAAAAGCAAGAATTGGTATAAAAGACCAATTCTTATGATACCCTAGATAAATGCCCGTATAAATTTCGTATGGTCACCGATCTATGCAAGTTTGATTTTTGAAGTGGTTTTTCCCATATATTTCTAGAACGGTTCGTCGGACAGAAAAATGATAATAATCAGTTTTATAGGATTTCGTATTCTAAAGAAGTTTTTGGTACAATAAAAATGTCTAGGACTGATCCTTTTCACAGTATATGGCAATTTTATTTGCTATTACTATAAAAACATCATGTACCAGATTTCAGCTCTCTACGTGTAAGCGTTCTCAGGCAGTGTCCAAAATATAGTGGAAAACGACATTTTTGTATGGCAACCCCACGAAGGAGTTGCCAGATTTGTCTCAGTTTCGAACTTAATTTTACTTTTTTTCTTTAAAGTCCGTGTACAAAATTTCAGCTCGCTAAGTATACGACTTCTCGAGCTGTCGTGTGCACAGACGGATGGACGCACAGACGGACGGACAGAGGACGGACATGCAAAAATCAAAATGACTTTTAGTATTATGGGTGGGAGTCCCATCCATTTTGCTCTTCCATCATTATTCTTTCTTCAAGAAATATAAACATAAATGGATTACTCTAAAAAGAACGACATATTTTTGTGAATCGAGAAGTTCGAATTTCTTTTCTCTAGCAGCATACTGCTTCAAGAAATTGTCACAGAAAAAAAAATCCTTGAGCATTCCATGACCTTTTTTTTATAGGAACAATTCCGTGGCTCTACCTCCTTTAATATTATATTTTGTACAAATAATGAAAAACAAAAATGTACTCAGTCGTACGATTTGCTTCCCATTTCACATATCTAAGGCAGTTTGAACATTAAAAAAAATGAAAATGAAAAATACAAATTTTGCCCTAAACTAACTGATTTTTTTCCAATATATTGTTACGTGATAAAGAGAAAGAGACGTCTACTGGAAATGGATACTTCGTGTGAAATAAGTAATTAAATACGGACATAATAGTTTTTCGTAGAATTGAATATAGAAAGGACAAGCGACAGCTATATAGTACAGAAATAAACAACTTTCGGTTCGAAGAATCGATGCTTTTAGAATAAAATTTTCGGGAAGATTCTAGAATTTGTTGAGTATAAATACGAATTATGATAATTAGAAGTACATTTCTTTCGATCTTACATTATCTATCAATAACTCTCAGCCTTGTTAGATGAGCGTGAAGCGAGCTGTGACCAGTGATGATGCCAGCCACAGTTCTACATTGCTTCCGTCTGATCCCCATGAACAAATCAAGGATATTATTATTGCGCCCATTAAGAACTAGTTTTGTGCACTTGCAATTACTCAGGTTATCCCATCTCCGCTTTCATGAGAGACCCGTTACTCGAGGTGGCAACGCCTACGGCGAGTTCCGGTTCGAGGAGCGGAGAATCAGAGCCAGCCGTAGCTAAAAGGTTGGCCGTTCCATTCCCCATGATCCCCATGTGACCAGGAGCCCACTGAAATGACACCTTGTTGTGGATACACAACTCATCCACAGACGACCTGCACTCCCCCAGTAACTTAGATGCCCGCCAGCTTTCGGGTCGCAGACTCCACACACAGGAGGCATATGTGAGCATGTGTCTAACGATCGAGGTGTACATCTAGTGTACAACCTTTGGTGCTATGCCCCATGTCCCCGTCCCCATCCCCACGTCAGCTTCGAGTCAAGGTAGACTCCAAGGTGCTTGACATGGGGAGAGAGTTGCAGAGTTTGTCCAAAGAGCTTTGGAAGAACAAAGTACCTAAGCTTACGTCTTCTCCAGAAGAGCACCAAGCCGATCTTTGTTGGGTTCAATGTCATATCATGAACGACGGATGCACCAGTACTCAACACCATTCAGGCCTCATTGCATGAAGGCACAGGCAGCAAGATATGCTGTGCCTGGAGATGAGAAGAGGATTGTCATCGGCATACGTTTCATATGAGAGTCGCACGTTTTTCAGCACCGTGATGAGTGAGTCAACCAACATACAACAGAGAACCGGACAACACGCCACCCTGCACCAGCACACTGACAGAGGGTTGTTGAATACTAACGGTATCCTTTAAGACTCCGGTCGTAGATTATGCATAGCCGCTATAGCCAGCTGACACCAAGACCGAATTTCAATCACGCTACTGTATGATTTCTCAAGAGATCACTTAAGAAGCTTAGTTTCGTTCACAAATTCTACACTACGTACCAATTAGGCAGGCTGTCATTGTGACAGTTTGACCACTAAACAACCCCAGGACAGCAACATAAATTGTCTTATGTCATCTAGTGTTACGGACATGGCGTGTAGTTGAGATTCCTTCGCCTTCGCGTTGTAACGAATCTATTAGGCCAGTCGTCATTTGGGCTACCTGGCTTCCAGAATTCTTTTAGACGCTTTGCGCAAGGCCGCGTCAACATACCCAGGTCGCAGGTGGAAGATTCTCGATTATTTTCACCATAGATAAGTATGTTGTAAACAATCTTATTATTTTTCTTAAGTAAGTAAGCCTTAAGTACGTAGATATTGGTACTAAATGAGCTCGAATTTGAAATTAAAAAAAAAATAAGAGAAGGGAAGGAGAATAAGATAGATGGAGTTGATAGATATGCTAAATCTTCTTACTCTTTTCCGGAATGATTCCTGAACATATTCGATACTGAGCAACTCTATCATTGAATAAAAATGCTAAGTCTAGAATTCTATTATTTTTACCACACTAAGGATACTTTTTTGGGCTTGTACTAATTATTCAAAGGGAAATAAGGGAACTGAAATTATTAAATTTATTCACACTTCTTAATAAATAAAGGATTCATATAACAATGATGAAGAACAGACGGTAAATAATAAGGATTTTTTTTCTTAAAGCTCATTGAACTTCCATACCAAATCGATTTGATTGAAGACAAAAAAAAAAACACAAAAACAGCAACAAAATAATTCCTATTGTGGTAGAAACAGAACTATCACACACGATCGTGTGAGGTGAAAAACTCGAATGAAGTTAATTCATAACGACATCATTAATAATAAATTGATGTGGGTAATAACAAGCACAGTGAGCTTGAACGAACCCCATATAAATTTTATTGAGAGCTTGCCGAGTTTGTAATTATAGACTTACCTTAAAGAATATAATTTGAGTTATTTGGCTGGAAGCGTATCTTTCAACTTCCAAGATGAACGAACGTAACACATTGGATGAAGAAAAAAAAAATCGTGCGGAGGAATATCTTAGCAGCCAGATAACTGTGAATAAATTCAGTGCTCACACGACTTGCTAGGGTATATTTACTATATAGAAGAACATGTGTGCACTAAACATGCGCGCGCAGATTAGAACCGATCTAACGATATAGTATTTCACGATCGGTGATCGTCACTTGAAAAACTCAATCACGATCGTGATTAGAATTGACAGCATGATCGTAGAGATGTGCCTATAGGTAGTGCAGAGGATTTCCTCTCCTGAATTGATTACCTTAGATTAGGCTGGTGGAGTGCACTTTAGAAATAATTTCGCTTATTGACTTTGCAAGTTGTTGGAATTTGCTCAGAAACCTGATACATATTGTCGATGGCTATCAAAACTAGGAAAACTGCTGCAGTACAAGACATTGGTACAGCTAGCTTGTATATGAAACTCAATGTCTCTAATGCTTCTAGTATGTAGGAGTGCTTTAACTAGTAGAAGTCAGTGATGTAAATCCAATTAATCTTAGCGTCTTGTTAGTTAGAATCTTAAGAAATTGGGAAAAGCTGTTTTTGCTTAATACCTATGATTCACCGTACCACACGTATAAAGAGGTTGATCACCGCTTAAATGATACAACTGAACGTTACCGATCGATCAGGCTTGAAGTCATCTCCCATCATCGTGACGTTGTCGAAAAAACACACACACACACACACACACATACACAATAACAAAAACACAACAAAAACGAAAAGCTGCTACGGAAAACAGTAGAACATGGAGCCTGTCTACCAATATTAATTAATCGATGTAATTGCGATGTCGATCGGAGATAATATCTCTCTCGTGAAGATCGTAGCCTCATCATCTGTTAATATCAGTGGAATGCAAATCAGTTTTAATTCTTAATTTATATCGGGCTTAAAGTTGCTGAATAATAGTTTAAGTCCACGTCCACGTTCGTGGAATGAGAGATTCTAATGCATTTTTTTTTAAAGAGTTTGTGTCTAAAATTATTTGTTTATTGCTGCCATAAGTGATCGGTTGATTTGATCGCTGTTCCATGACGAAAGGAACCCTGTGAATGATTCGGACAGTTTTGAATTCTCGTTAATAACGCAACGTGGGAGTTATTAACCTGATGCTAGTTTTATTTATTTTTTCATTACTGTTCGGTGTTTCTTTGGTAAATATCAGACTGTGATACCCTCAAGGCTTGAAACTGATTTTAAAGATTCATTTGAGTTAAAGGAAAATTAAATTTTTTAACTTTATTGTAATTGAAATTATTTTTTTTTTAATTTTATTTTAGTTTATTCGCAAATAAGAAACAAAGGTACAACTGAAAATCATTAATGAAAGACAAAAACTCCTCGTAGGAGTCTGTGGGCTATGATTCTTGACTATTATTGTGCGATAGTGAATCAGCACAGGTTAGGAAATACTCTACCCTCAGTTCTATCTTCAATAGCTTGTGGGCTTAAATGTTTTCTCACCATTGATTAGAGCTACTTACTTTGAGTCATAGTATAATTATTTTTGTACTACATGAAATAGTGCCTAATGAAGAAAGATTGAGAGTTAAGCCAATCTTTAATAAGAATCTTCTGATACCCGTCGGTTGTACTAGGTGGCTAATCTTCGTAAGTCGGCAGAAATAGACTCTTACTGTTCAGACTCACACATTTCACAAGATATATTGAAAAAAAAACAATAACATGACTTCAATCAGAAGATAATCATCATCATCCTTGATGCAGCGAAGAATTAATCAATCTCACGATGATTACTGAAGATGTATTCAAATTTTGTTATGTAAAAGAAGTAATTAAAAAGGTTAAAACTGGAAAGCGTATTTATATCACTTTTATAATCCATTGAAAGTATTTAATAGGGATCTAATAAGGCTGACTTAATAGAATTCTATACAAAGGGGGTAACCAACAGTTTGTTTTGAAGTATATGAATAGGAATTTGACGAACTTTTAATGAGTATGCATTTTTTCTGATTGCAGCAACACTGATCTCTTGATCTCTTGTAACTCCATGGAAATTGGTTTATATACAAATATCAAGGAAAAAAAACAAACAATAAATATCTCCAGAGTGTAACCGTATCCTGATCATAATGCTTCAGAAAAGACAAGATATAGAAATTCCTTGGTTCGTGGACATATTGCTCATAATCATATCTCAGAGGTTTGAAGAAGTGATAATGTAATATTCGTCCCACAAGAAAATACATATGAGGCACACCATACTCTGGATAGGGTAACAATATTCCAATTTCGGTTGCGTACTGCCAGAGACTGATGGGCTGGTGATTACAGCGTTAATTGTGACCACACGTATTTACTACGTCCTCGGGACGATCGTTGCGGATGTGATGAGAGGATAGCTATGAGTTAAAAATACTCAGAAATAACCCACAACTTTTTTAAACACTGACAGGACTGAGCTCACGGTACAGAGAATACAAGGTTTTCTCCTTAAATTTTTACACATGAGCTGTGACAAAATTACATCCACTAATGTATATACATTTCTATTGAAAAGACAGATAGAGGAGAGAGTGTATTATGTTCTCTGTACGGTGCTCTCCTATACATTACACCACATTTCGTCCACTAATGTTGGAACGTGATTCGTAAAAAGAATACCTGGATTGTGTTAAAGTTTTAGCTATAGCCGGCTATAGTTGGCTATCATTGTCCGTTACCTAGATTGTGTTTTTTTGGCTATAGCCGGATATAGTTGGCTTTCATTGTCCGTTAATAAGGCGATGCAAAGGCTTAGTGAAGGGCAGAGCTGCCAGGGGAGAATAACTGGATGTGAAAAGCCATATATGTGCATCGTGCTTCGTGCTGAAAGGACATTGACGTCTGATTTCTGATGATAGTGCGTGTACCTAGGACCTAGTTTGCAGCTTAGTATTTGTACCTTGGTACGCTATAAGACTACTGGCTGTAATCTCAGGCCTCTCCTAGCGTAAAGGGTGGATCATAACCTTCTCGTGGTCCACTGCCGTCACTTATATAAGTGCTGATATGATGAAGTACTCATGATCGTATGATCATGTTATACGAAGCCATACCAATTGGGTAGCCGACATTGCTAACTTGGTACTACGGGGTTAAGGAGCCCCGAATAGAGCTGTACATAGTAGCAATATTCGCCTCAACTTGGGATGGCACCCTTGAGGGAGCATCGTAGTGGTTGTGGTAGCCCATATGCGGGCAGAGAGAGATTGTCTGAGTCTGCATGACTTAGGCGAACATTCTTCTCTAAACAGAGTAGTTTGCACTTTTGACAAAATTGCATATTGCGTCCGTGAATTTGAAGGATGGTCGCTTATTAATGTATGCTTAGAGGATTGGCTCTCGGCGTGGAGTTGCGCTAAATCAACCGGATGCCGTGGCCCAAAGATCGGAAGAGATTTTGGGTAGTCTCGCTTCGACTAGTAACTCCAATGTCAAGCATGCACTGACATAAACTGGTACTTCTGAAACAGAATATAAATATATTTTGCCTCCCGCCCCGAGGGCGTTGATTGTAGCTTGTCTTCTAATCCGTGCATTAAGACTGCCGTGAGATTAAGCCATAATGGCAGGTGCTCACGTAAAACTCTGACAGCTTTCTGTGCATTAATTAATAAGACGCCCTTTGCTATCCACACAGTAATAAATTTGAAGGTTACGTGACGGTAAAAGTTAAACAAACAAACGTCCAGCTACTTTGGCTTCATCTTGAGAGCACAAACTAAAAAAAAGTTGAACACACTGCTTGTATTCTATGTACCGTGACTTCAAAAGCGTTCACTTTTTTTAAACGATTATTTTTAGCATCATATCTTTTTTATTTCGAAAAGCGCATGGAAAATGTGTTCCTTCTCAGAAGGGTTCAACCAGATTTTCAAAGTTTTGCTATACCTAGTGTACTTTTAAAACAAATTCGAAATTGAAAAGCAGATATAAATACAGATTATAAATTATGTTTTTATTTTCAAATTTTTAAAAAATCAAGTCATTTTATTTCATGTATTTCAATTTTGAAGTAGAGTATATATGTACGTGGTCATGGCATATTAGAGTCAGCATTTACTTATGAAAAATTTCCAATGTTAGAAAGTACTCAAATATTAGAAACAGTCTGAATTTTTCCACATTTGGGGAAGCAGTGGCATTGCTTTTTTACTGTATTGGGCCATAATAAGTAAGTGAAAAGCTAATGAATTTCTAAGCGGTTACAAAAAATTTGCTTCAAGCAGAGTCATATAAATTGATCTATAAAATTCTCAACATAATTTTATTTAACTTTATCCTATCCTGACGTGGTGTAGTCTATCAGCTCACTGAACAAAGTTGAGCAACAATTGATATCATGAGAAGAATAGTAAATAATATTTATTGCACATAAAGGTAAAAGCAATTTTTCTCCGACTATCGGCGTCCACTTTGCTAAAAAAGGAATCTAAAGTTTTCGAAATTTGTTTTAATATTTCGTACCTCCACGTCAGTTAGAATAAAACAACATCAATCGATACAAAAACTGGTGTACGATGCTTTTGCTTTGTGGCAATACTGGCATCATCATCTTGTATATTTGTTGGTATACCTATCCATATCTTTAACAAATTTTGTAGCACTGGCAAAAGTTTCGCCCATGTCAGGATCACGAGCTAACCTCAGCCTTGTTAAACGTGTAAGTTCAATTTCAGAGCACAAAATTTATTTAAATAAACAGTTATAATGCAAAAAATATATATTTGTCCAAGGCAAATGCTGTTATTATTATATTTTTCGTCCCCAGTATTTATTTTTAAAACGGGCAGCGCCCCTAAGCTTTAACGTCTGCCTAACTTTCCTTACCCTTATTGCAACCCTGCTACACGAGTAAAATTGTTAGACTCTGGATTCTGTTTCCACAGAGAAATCCTGATTTAGTTTTAATTTTAAGAGTTATAGGGCCACCGCTCTTTCATATATTTAGTACACACATATTCTTGTATAAATTTCTTCTGTCTTCTTCTTATTTAGCATGGAATCTAACATTCATAACATACGTTGCCTGCTCTCTTTAACCTCGGTTCAGTAGGGAAAAAAGGTAATTTTTGAAGACCCTTGGGGCTGGCTTATGGTCATTTGCCTGGGCCGATTTGAAGATCCAGTTCGGCCGTGCGTACTGCAGAAGAAGATCCTTCATAATATCTACTCATTTGGATCCTTTCTTGATGTCTTTTATCATAATATGGAAAATCAGCAGGGCCATTCAATCTAAATTTCATTTCGTCATCAAAAATAAATTTTTCCCATTCCACGATCCAATTGTAAAGGTCGCCTGCAAACGAACCCGTAAGATCCTTTGATACGGCCCTGACATCTATCAGACAGAAGCTGTCGGAGGAACGGAGAATGACTTGGGAGGGAACTCACAACTTAGGCCAGGGAAATGTCGGAAGGGTGAAAGAGGAGAGCATGGAGACCTTATGTGATTTTTGAAGAGATAAGTTGTGAGACATAAGCGTATAGAAAAAGTCAGAAAAGTGTAGACAGTTTTTTTTTTATTAAAATCCAAGTAAATGAACAATAAAAATTATAAAAACTAAGGAGAAAACCAACCAACCATATAAGATCAAGGTTTCCACAATTCTCCCAAAAATAAACAGGAATAAAGATTATAGGGAAGCAATACGTGCTTCAGTTTGTGAATCATCTGAAAAAAGAAAAAGGAGAAATAGGATAAATAGA
This sequence comes from Dioctria linearis, assembly GCA_963930735.1. Classification (NCBI taxonomy): domain Eukaryota; kingdom Metazoa; phylum Arthropoda; class Insecta; order Diptera; family Asilidae; genus Dioctria; species Dioctria linearis. The sequence goes on along the minus strand of OZ005743.1, from coordinate 112,668,529 downwards.
TTTGAGTTTCGGATCCAGTGAATTCGACGCATTTGGCTTAGCCAGAAGAAAGATCGTTATTCACTGACCTAATTATGCAATCTCGTTTGACAAATGTGGAGTTCCCTCTGGAGTCCGCAAGAGTGTCAAAAGTGTCGTCAGCGGAGCTATGGATGGGATTGAAAGTAAGGGAAAGCAGATCATTTATGAAATATAAGAAGAGAGATGGAGAGATAACAGAACGCTGGGGCACACCGGCATTTATAGGATGTGATTCAGATGTAACGCCATCTAAAATTCACAATGGGAATTTAAAAATTCACAATTACCGCAGTGCTGACAACTTAAAATATTTCATCTGCGGTTTAATTAAGCCTCAGCTTACAGCGTACTGTGAAACGGAGTAGGTTTAAGGTCGGAACTTAAGCAACACCCATGATTTAGCTGAGCTCTGGCTTAAGCTTGAACTGTGAAACCGGGCATTAGTGTACGCAAACTGGTGGTATTACTCAGACAAGTTAAATGTTTTAAGTTTTTAATTTCAAAATAAAAGCTAAATGGAAAGCTTATTAATGTGCTACAATAGTTTAAGCATCGACATTAAGTAAACTCTACTAAAAACTCTTCTTGTAGGGATGACGCGAATTGGTGCGTTTATCTATAGGTATTCATTTATTCTTTACAGATTTTCAAGCACAATCGCCTATTTGAAAAAAGCATAAATACTTGCTTTTGTAACTAACTCTGAAAAACATTAACTATTAATTCTCAATTTCCTTTCCCCATAAATTAATAAAACGCCTTTAAATTTTTTATTCATAAACGATATTGTATTCCTACGGTTACACCTCCTCACAATGCATCTAATCTCAGTGTATGAAGAAAGTGAGATACAAAGGAAATTCAAATGATGATTATAACATGATGCTTAAAATAACAAGGTTCTAACAAAGATAATTATAATTGAAGAGCAGCAGAATGTGTGGTACGTACCTGCTGAAGAAATGATCGCTTCTCACTGATTTATTTCACAGAATTCAGTAGAACATCCTTAAGACAAGACGAGAGATCCCTTTAAGGTAGGAAGTTACTATTGGTAAAAGTTAGCAATTACCCCATCGTAAAAATCAATACAGCTATACCCATATTCATACACACATTCATATACCTACATATATAAAGTGTAAAGCTGTGGATAATTTTGTTGTTGGCAATAAAGTTTAAATGCATTTCTTAAGGTGTTCTCAGCAACCACTGTTATTTTCCATAATATTCCAAGCTTCTAATCGAAATCAGCGCGGAATCAATTACACAGGTAGGTTTATGGGGCTTAATACAGGGGTTAGGAAATTAAGCAAGTGTAAAATTTAAACACCGCTTTCCAACAATATACGACGTAGTTAGGTATAGGTAGTCAGCTCAGAAAATTTTGATTTCTTGAGGACGTGCACCTACACATGTATGTTAGTAGTTGCCCACACGATCTTGGTTCAGCTTAATATGGTTCGATCAAACATTGTATTATTACTCACTTTCAGTAATTGGATTCTTCCCTAAAAGGTGACACATCGTCGCACATCTTAACTTGTGTGAATTTGTTGTGTAAAGAAGAGACCAAGCCCTCTGTCATATTCTCTGAAGAATACAAAGTGAAGATCTTCCAAGAAAGGTCTCCGCGCGCACAGACGACCACTTAACACTTTGGTGAGATATACAATTTGCAGTCCATAAGTTCATCTTGTCGGCTCTATAGTGTTATATATTTGCATTTTAAATGACTCATTGGTTGCACAGAGGGAGAGAGAGAGAGAGAGAAGGCATTCTATTTATGCAAAATAAATGCATCGTTTTAATGATACATCCTCCTCCACCTCCTCCGCCACCTCTCACTCTTCCACCAATAAATATTAAGCAATGTAAACACATGAATTTTACACTGTTAATTTCTGTATACACGAATGTAATCCATTACTCTTGAGGAGGCAATACGCGAGTTATTCAATTTTCGGAGGCTTTGCATGCATAAAACCGTCATGTTCGCGAATTTAATCGCGAAAGTATGTAAAACGAAATTTCAAGAATGGAATATTTGCCGACCAGACCAGGGACGATACCGAAAAGACTGTGCTTGTGCTGATGATGGCGAAAAAGATATTGATTGATTGCGGTGCAGTAAAAGAAACTTTTGTTTTTTTTTTATCAAAAAGAGAGGGACTTCCTGCTACCTCCTGTCAGCAGTAAATAATTTTCCATGTGAACTTGAATTGAAATTGTGATCACCTTGCTGGTCTCAGGACAACACATGGATCGTATTCTGCTGTACTGTGCTCATTCAAAAATGAGCATATTTTTTAAAATACAAATCGAACTCGTAACATGCACTGCTCATCATTAATCATGGAGTGGTCAGCAATTATGAATTTGCAGAATCGAAATAATAATACAAAAAAAAAAACAAAACTTCATTAATGAACTGCAGAGCGCTCGCGATCAGTTGAATTTCCAATGATGATCCAAATGATCATGTTCATTTGGCTTGTTGTCTCCTGCTTGAATGAATGCGCAATCATACTACATAGTATAAATAAGGTGATTGCGCAGCCAACGAAGGAGATGAGAAGAAGTGCCTTAATCACTTCTTGTGCGGCTTGATTTGAATACGAGCCCCGTCAACGCGTAATGATAAATTGTAGCTACCCCCTTAGGCCGTGATGCGTCGATTTGATGAGAAATATTATTTTATTGCTGCTGTGATGTTGTAGCTAACAACAAACGGTGCCTGGCGTGTGTAGAGTTACTAAGTAGGCAAAATCAAGTCATTTCGAGATGAAGAAATTTGGAAAATGCATGTTTTTTAAGAATCCTTTTTTTCACCAACCAACTGTTTCTCTTTGTAACAACTTTTTTTTCCATCTTAGTGCGATGCATTCAGTAATTATACCTGGGGCGGAATGTTGAGAATTCGCGCCACTCATACATGATGAAGCAGCAGTAATAGAAGACATTCTAGAAGAAGGACTGTGTTATGTTGTATACTACTTCAGGCTAAAGTTGTACAAGATTTCAGCTTTAACGGCGGATATTGTCTTTAAACGCATCGGCTTGTATGTGTTACATATCTCCATTAATTACAGTTTGTCGGTTTCACTTTAAGTATTTCAGCCGGTACCATAGGTTGATTGTGTGTAGATTACACATGGGCTTTGTAGTAAGCTGCTGATAATGACTATATGTAATGTTGGAAGTTGAATTCAATTAATATTTTACAACTAACTCGAATTGCTGTCGTATAATTAAAGTAGCCTAGCTAGGGGTGTACAAAACTACTGAATAGTTGAATTGTTTTTGTTTTTTTTTGTTTTTACAAGATGTGATTAAAAGTAGCGGTGTAGGATTTCATTGACTTCTCGGATGTAGGTATATATGCCCCAGGTACATATACATTAGTGGAAATTCCTATAAACTCGCTGGAGTGAAATTTTAAAATTTTTATTTTTATTTCTTATTCTTTTGAGTAGTAATTAATTTATCCTACGAATACATATTACTAATTACAGACTCGCTAGTAACATAACATTTAATTGTCCGTTAAAAATTTCGCTTCCGTTTCGAATTTTCTAGGATTTTTATTAGGTACTTAAATACTTTCAAGGATTGTCTTTTATATTTTTTAAAATAAAATAGAGTGAAGTATCAATGAACTTCTTAATTTTTTTGTTATTTAAGTTTGATTAAACAAAATTTGATGCTTTCTCATATTTGGATTTTATTTTATAATGAATAATGCCCAGAGGAGAAGTCATGTTTTGTGAAGAAATTGGTAAATAGGAGCACTACCGATAAAAAAATCTTCAGATCACTAACGGTCATTCGAAGTTTTCTCAACTTAAGAGATTCTTATGAGAATGTGAAAATATGATCATAATTAAAAATATTCCCCGAAGCAAAAATGGATAATTGTCACCAAAACAAGCCAGAATCAACTCTTTTTTAGCCTAATTGGGGTAAAACTAGATCCTCCAGTCACTTGCCGACATGTTCGACAAATCCTATCGGAAAATATTTTTTTTGTTTTTTGTTTTCACGAAACTTTCTAAGAAACCTTCAATAACTGGGAGTCACAAGACGGCTAGGCTGAATTTCGCTAAAAACTGGCGTAATGAATGGAGGACGTGGTTTTTAGCGACGAAAAGAAATTAAATTTTGACGGTCATAATGGTTTCCAGTACTATTGGTGTACGATAAAATACTCTAAGAGGAGATCAGCATAGCGTGATGACTTGGACTGGTCTTTCGGCAAGCGGGAAGGCGGATATTGCATCGATTCACTGAAGCATGGACTCCAGTGTCTATATAGAATTATTAGACAACATGATGGTGCAAAGATTTTATCTTGCAGCAGAAATTCATTCAAGACGGATATATCAAGGCTTTCCATTGTTCTGCAAAAAGTCCTGATTTCAACCCGATGGAGAACCATTAAAGAATTCTTGCAGGAAAGAGTTTATCTCAGTAGTTTATATGAAAACTGATATAAAATTGCCATGTACCGACGACAATCGTACAAAGCTTGGTAGAGTCAGTGCCAAAGTTACTAACTGTGGTTGGTATAAAGAAAGGAGACTGTAAAAAATATTACTGGAGAATTAGGAAAGTAGTAAAATTTTAAGATTAGTCCAGTCATTACGGTGGGAAAAAGTATGTATATAAATGCAAGTGAACCGAGCAGACTGATTTTTAGATATTGTGTGGGTGGGCTTAGAAAAGCTTAACTTGAAACTGTCGACCAAGATTACCTATGAGCTTTCTCCGCCATCTGAAAAAAAGGAGTAAATTTTGTTCTTTTTTTTACGATAAAGGTCGATACACACTTACCGGCACAGCACGAACTGGCACAGACAGGCATAATATTTTTATATGAAACCAAGTTAGCTAATTCACATCAACCGGTACCGGCAGATAACGGTAGGTAACCGAAACGTCATTGCCGGTGGCTAGAAACCAGATCGGAATTTTTCGTTTTCTGGTCTAGTTGCGAAGTTAACATGGGATCACTTTTCTATAGTTTGCTCGCGATACCTGCCTTAACTGAAACATTTCTTTCCATTTTATGTCGTGATATGTGCACGAAAAATGATGCCGGTTCCGGTCGATGCCTGTGTGTGTCGGTTGGTGCTGTGCCGGTAAGTGTGCATCGACCTTTACTCGGCTTTCCGTCATGATGTTAAAATTGCGACTATTGTTGCTTTTTTTTTAAGCTGTACAATTTTCCATCTAGCATTGTTAAGATATCGGACGAGAAAGTAAAAACTTAAGAGACTGAAACTTGTATTTTGTTGTTTTCTTCTCTTTCGTAATACATAGCGCAAAAATGTCCATAATCAAACTTGTAGAGCATTTTCAAAAGTCTATAATTACTGGACTAAATTTTTAGTATAGAAATATCCGTTTTGGATGAGTTTATACGAATTTGCAAGATAAACTGAACTCCTGTAGCAGCAATGGAAGAAATATTTCAAATAAACACAATATATGTTTATATAAATTACAAATTTAAATTTAATAAAATATAAAACATAAATTAATAAATTTAAGTTTAAACAAGTTTTTATTTGAGAAAAAGGCAAAAAATAAAAATAAATCGTGCGAGTTTATGAATTTCCACCACTGTACATAGGATTTTTTTATATAATGACTGATTCTCTGGAAATATTTTGTTTTTGCATCTCGTAAAGCTAGCAGAAGGTAATATAAAGTTATATTATGTATCAAGTTCGTACTAGGTCCAACTAGGAACGAAAAAAACAGTAGTCAACGAAATTACTAAATTTCTTTAGTTATTTAGTACAGGGTTGCGTAATAACCATGAAGATAGAAGTCTAGATCCCTAAATTTGAAAGAATCATCTGTAACGTCAATTCTGTATACATTTTAATATTTATTGATTTTTTATTTTGCTTCTGCCTGTTCTTTAAATATTTTCTTCCTTCAATTGTTTTTCTTTTTCTCCAGATATTATTATTATTAGTTTTTAATTTTTATTCAAACTTCATTCCTTTTTATACCTTAGATGAAATCTATAGGGACATAATGATTGTAGAGCAAAATGGGTTGGGCACCCACGCAGGATATAAAGAGTTGTTTTGATTTTTGTCTGTCATGTCTGTCCGTCTCCACGATAACACGAGACCGCGTTCACTTAGAAAGATAAAATTTTGCACACGGGTTTTTAAATAAAAAAAAAGAATGCGACAAATCGCGTAATTCCTTCGTAGGGTTCCCATGTTCGTTTCCACTATATATTTGAACACTGACGCGTCGATATGAAAGCTGAAATTCTGTACATCTTGTTTTCATAGGAATATTACAGACTAAATCGCCCAATGCCTTTGTAGTGTTGCCACACAAAACTTTAGGTTTTTACTTATGCTGTAAAAACGATCGAGTTTATCCTTATTTTTAACACAGTGTAATTGGTATAAGCTGTTTGCTATAGGTTGAACTGCTAATTAAAAATATAATTAAAAATTAGTAAAAAAAAACTTAGAAGGATGTTACACGTGGTCTTTTAATTTTGAACGGTGTACAGGGTTCATATAGTTGCCAAATAAAAAAAAAAACTAATAGCCACAAATTTCAAAAACAAGCCCGCAGCTTATTATGAGTGTTAGCTTTATATGTAATACTTGTTTGTTTACATATTATATATAAAGCTGCAATTAATAAATAAATAAAAGGTAAAAAAATGTAAGCTTAGAAGTATTCAAAACAACTTGGATAAACACGTTTGAGCATTGGTAGGTCTTTTTTCAAAATCCCTTTACAATATGAATTTTAGGAATATTAATTATTGTCGTCGTTGGACATCTTGAGTAACAATACTACGCTCAATGTTAATTAGGTTACTAAATTGAAAATTTTGAAAATTTGTCGTATAACGTTAATATAACGTTAGTAAACGACCAAAGAATCATATTCATATTCCAGACTTGATGGAAACCACTTGTCCAAGTGCTTGGTTGATAGAAACTCCAATGGTGTCGAGACTCACTCAACTAATAAATTTTGTTTTTTGTTTTTTTTTTTGTAAACCGGATGTGTAATATATAAATTGTTTAATACAATTCTCATCTGCGTCTTTCACTCTTGACTACCAAAAAATAAAAGGCAAGACAATATTTTGTCGCCGGTCTTCAAGATACTCGGCATTTCTTATGCTGGGAATAGTGATTTTTAGATATTATCTTTATTGCTTACATTTTATTGCTAAGGTTCATATAAGAGATCTTGTAGACTTGTGGCTCACGAATATTTTTGACAAATATAAATTATATAACAATTCTAGTGCTTTTCCGATTTTAAGACATGCCTTACATTGGACTTTGATAATACTGGTCTTTCCCAAAGTCTTTGATAATGAGCAATTGATAGTAACTTTCTTTCGGATCAATTTCAAAGTGCTCAGGTTAGAGAGTCACTTTCAAGAGGTCTTGCTCTCTCTTTCTCTTCCGGTGTGACACAGGGATCAATTCTGAGACCATTACTATTCTTCTAATTTATTGACGACCTGCTGCAATTTATTGATGATACCAAGATTTATATGTATGCCGAAAATGTACAATTATATTTAAATAGGTCAATCGAACCTCATGGCGAAAAAAGAATTAATATGTAGCGTAGCCGTAATTAGATAGTGTTGAATCCAAGTAAGTCATAATGCTGTAAAATATGAGCTTTCCAATTTGTTCAATTAGCTTAGATTACGGTAATATGGTCATACAAACAAAAGTTATAACACATTGTATCGTTCTAAGATAATATTGTAATTATTAGTTAAAATCATTCATTAGTCAAGTAGGAATGAGTGATTGGTAACAAGAAGCAGAAAAAACAAAACCCATTTAAAGGATGTAAAATTCACACTGTTACTATGCTTCTCTCACCTAATAGCAGTCATTAACAATAAATTTACAAATAAAGGGAAGTTGACCAGGCAAAAAGAAAATACTATTAAGTATGTTTGCCAACAGAAAACACCACCTTTCAATTACTTTTAATTTTGCCGCCCACTACTGCTTACTTAATTATATCTATGTAAGCTCATCGGCTTAAAAGCATGCTCTTTTCAAAAGATTTCCCCTTAAAACCTAAAGCATTTAGGTAAATATTTACGCCAGTGTACAAAACCTCATAATGGCTTTATTTGGTTACCTGCAATAGTAACAGGCCACAAACACCCATTAAAAGAATCTTTTCATCCTCAAATAATACAAAAAAAAAAACTCCAGTCGTGATCGTGAGATGAAATTCGTAACGCCCAAGCACTTCAAAAGTTTGGCACCTAACCAAAGCAGGTTCAGACTTTTAGCTCTTTTGAAGAAGTGATGCGAGTGATGCGAAGCGCGCTAGATTTAGTGTCAATCTCATTACCACATATTAGGCAGGTCATTGTAAGTGGCTATAATATTCTAGGCTAGAAAAAGGCATCCCAGGTGGTCATATGGGTTCAGGCCAATTCCTTTTGAATAGTTTTTTAAATAACTCACTTTGTGGGCAATTTAGTTAGGCTATTATATAGGTGTATATAGGCTCACAGTATGAGACGGATTACCTGAATGATTCGTGTCAAGCCAGCAGGAGGTGCAATTGGGAACATTACATCCGTCGCCCGTTCTTTATTCTGGCATAGGTGTATATAGGTATATGTACACATACACCATCCGGGGCTCTTGTTTTCGTTTTGTTGTGATTATTCCTTAATACCATACCGCCAAATTAGAGGTTCGCGTTGTTATAATTGTTGGGGCAACCTCAGAGACCTGATTTGTTACATTTGAACTGTCAGAGCTGTCATGAACGTAACAATTCCATTTGAAGAAATTCCCGGCCGTGAATGTGATGGATAATTGGAGGCGTGATGCCCGATTTCCAAGGCTTAACAATGTCCAATTTAAATGTTTTCCATACTGGAGGCATTTGTATAAAGCGATTTCTGCTAATACACAAAGGTATCCCATCCAAGGGAAAGAGCAATCAAAAATGAATAAAGACCAAAAAATGACCTGTAGGTTCGTGATTTTAACTTATTTAAGTGTTATTGGACTTTGTTTTTTTTTCTCTCTTTTGTTTCTTGGAAGATCACCATTATCTGGTGTATATATACCTACCGAGCATATTTATGGCATTCAAGGAATTAAGCAAATTAAGATGAAAAATGCGCAAACCCAAAAGAGTATAAGAAAAACTTACTTTTCTTAAGGTCCCGATATCTCTCTTAATACACTGTTAAGATCTGCATACGTATAGAAATGTATAAGAACACTTGTATACATGCTAACACAAATTACGCAAGGAGATTGAGTTTTAATTTACAGCGAACCTTTTTGAAATGTTTATTAGGGCACTTTTAGGTTGAATAGTATAAACGTAAACATGTACCTAAAAAAAATGCGTTTTCTGGCACATAAAAAAATTTAATGCTCATTTTTACGAGGACAGCATAATTCTATTCGTCAAATTGCCAAAATTTTCACGTTTAGCCTTGAACGTAATTATGTCGTTAAAATCATTTCGTATATTACTATACGTATACCCCGTTATCAAGATGAAAGCATACCTTCGTGGAGAGCATGCAACTCATACCTGTGTTTAGCAATATTTAAGGTGCTAGGAAATGTATGAAGGATGTAGCAATTAAAAAAACACAAAAGACTGCTATTTAATTTAAGTAAATACTTTATTTGGAGTAGGGATTGCCTAATTGAAATCTAGCAAAGAACTGACATAAAAAACAATTGTTTTTAACAAGGGTACCAACTAGACAGTATAGAACCCCACACAATAAGATTGAAATTGAAGATTTGTTGAGCGCTGGAAACAACAATGCGATTGATACATTAGATGCTGGATACCGCTTTGTTATTAGATTTGCAGATAATGTTGTTCTTTACAAGCACAATTCGCAGTGAAATTGCATTTCCAGTCATTGGATGTAAATTCTATTTTAACGGCATTCGATTTTCTTCAAAATTCACGTAAATTGAAGAAGAATGAGATTTTTGAATAGGAAAAAATATAGGATGGATGCTGTAAGCATCGACAACAAAAAATAGAAAAGCAGACTTATTGTCAATATGTTGATGTACCCTTGTATCTGCATAGCGTGAACATTAAAACAAAAAAATGAAATAAAACAAGTAAAAAAGCTAGAATTGTTCTAAGACAAATTCTGATGATACCCTAGAAAATGAATGCCAGTATGTAATTTTGTATGGTCACCTATCTGTGCATATTTCTAGAACGGTTCGTTGGGCAGAAAAATTACCGTAACCAGTTTTATAGGATTTCATATTCTGAATAACATTTTAGTACACAAAATGTCTAGGATTAATCGTTTTCATAGTATATATGTAAGAAACCCAAATTTGAATATGGCAACACCAAGAAGGGGTTGCCTGATTTAATCCATATTTGAAATTTTAATAACTATTACTACGAAAACACCATCTGCCAAATTTCAGCTCTCTATTTTGACGCATTCTCAGCAATACCTAAATATATTGTGAAAAACGAAATTTTTGTATGGCAACCCATGTAAAATTTTTTAGCTCCATCAGTACACGCGTTCTTGAGTTATCGTGCACACGGACGGACGGATGGAGAGCCCAGCATGCAAAAATCCAAATAACTTTTTAATAGATATTATGCGTGAATGTCCAAGTCCAATCCATTTTGGAAAAAAACTCTTTATGCAAACGAAAAATCTTGGAAAAAGAGGGTGTTTCATATAAGTAGGAACCGAATAATCATAAGTACGGCTTGGCTCCTGCCTGCCGTATACGCCAAAGCAAACTTCCAAGCTGACCTCATATATAGACTTAAAATAAATTTTAAGTGTGAATTATATGAGGCGAAATACTACGTATTTACTTGAATGCCTAGAAAGATTCAGCCCTATGCGGGACTAGCAGTTCATATTTCATTATATGAAACGCCTTCTTTTTGCAATGAAATTTCTTTTTTCAAACATTTTTCGTTTGCGTAAAGAGTTTTTTTCCACTCAATTCTCGAGCTGCAGACTTAGCAACAAACTGAGTCAATTTCAGATTGACTTATTTCGCTATGAAGTTTCATAGCAAAACTCTCTACAATCCATTTTGCTCTACCATCTTTATTTCTGTGCGTTACAAACAGAATGACAAACTTAGTATAGCCTATAGATTTCATGTAGTGCAGCGTTTCCCAAACTTTTTTGACCCCGGCCCGGTACGAGGTTTTAAAATATTTCGCGACCCACCTTATGAAAAAACAGAAAACCATTTATTTACAAAACAAGTTTTATTTTTTAATAAAAATAAGTTATTTGTTTGTTTATTTCATTCGCAAAAATTGCAAAATAATTATATAAGAAATATTTAAGTAATTAAAACTTTTATTTAAAACTTTAGTAAATGAGGTAAACTTTGCTTTCACATATTTTGTCCTTAGTGTGAAGCATGATGTTGTTTGTCATCACATAACAATTTTAAATTAGGAGGTAATGATGTTAATTTTATTCTCAAATTAGGTTCGACATCCAATCTGTTTCGAACTTATTTTTTAAGTACACCAAGGCTGAGATCGCAGCTTCACACGTATAAGTGGTGACAAAAGGCATAAAAAAAAAAATTGGCAGTCATTGGGACTGCCGATAGAAATAAAAACTTAGATCTTTTAGTATTAAAATTTGAAATTTCATAATGTTTGAATTAAAATTATCAACATCAATCTGGTTTTCACATCTATTGACACTCCGAGCAACAATTATATGCATGTTTATATGGTTTTTTATTATTTAAATATATTACGGGCTGTACAAGATTATGACAAAATATAAATACAATTCAATTGAAATAATAATTAATATACAATCATATGATTTATGGATAGTATTTGTATTTACATAAATTTCAATGTACTTGATTTTTAACATTGATTTGAATCCATTATATACCGAAATTGTTGGAACACGATTCTTATTAATTGTTGCTAAGCAAGTTGAGCAAATTTTTATCTCAGCTAAATCAGCGTTTTCGACCATTGTTCTTATAAATTGAATATTGGGAGTCATATCGTTATTGACAAAAATTTTCAAATCTTTTTTAAACCACAGTCAATCGCAAATGTCACAAACATTGCCAAAATCATTTTAAAGAAAATCTTTTTGAAATTCTCGATGGGCAGTGGAATTTTCTTGGAAAGAAGACTATGTTTATACAGATAGGTTATGTTGAAAACACATGTTTTGAATATTATTTTGAGCATCACGTGGAAGAATATTTTGAGGATTTGATGCATAATTTACCATTATTGGTTCATCTAATTGAGGAACATAATTTACTTGTGAAGGAATATCATTTTGAACGTCGGCATTATAATCTGAATATGATTCTGGAATGTATAATTCATTTCGTATTGATGGACCAGCAGCGCTAGGTGTATGAGTTGGTGGGATATATGGAACATTTCTTGTTGACGGGCCTGGAATTTGTGAGGTATGGAAATTCTGACGTTCAGGAACATTCTTTGCAATTGTTTTTGAGGGTTGATCTGTCTGTAAATTAAGCAAATTAGCTGCTCTTTTCTTATATATATACCGTTTACTTTTTGTTTTTCTTGTTCTTTACGACATTTAATTATTATCTCCTCTTCAACTGTCATTGTTTCATGCTAAGAAATTCGCGAATTAATTGTTATATCAGTTTTTCTCTTATCTCTATATCGCTGACACCTAACTTTATTTTGGAGTTTTCTCTTTCTTTCAATTTCATCAGATTTTTCCCCTTGATCTTTATCATTATCCGAGAAAATCGCTCCTACCAATTCTTCTTCATTTTCTTGTTTTTTTTTTCTTTTACCACCGTCTGAAGACATCTTCAGAATCAAGGATCTAAACAAATATGGAAAACAGATATTTAGAATAACCCTGATTTCATGACAATATTTTTTCGTAAATTTCTAATAATAAAATCGAATCATATAAAATTATAGATAATCATTTTGCAAAAAATAGCAAAGCACATATTTTATCTTTGACAATTTAAATTAATAAATAATGATTTCGAAATATTAATTTTTTAAATAAAATAAAATATTTAATGAAATGAAAGTCGGAGCTGTTTTCATCAATTTAAACTAAAGATTTTAATGATATAACGTAATAAACCATAAACCATATTTTAAACATCAACACATTAATCTTAAATTATTATTAGACTTTACATATAAAATTTTCAATTTCAAATTCCACGATAAAAATATGATTGAACAACTAGAAATCTGTTTTGCCACGGTAGTAAGAAAACGCCACTGTGAAATACTAATTGCGTGATGCATTGTAGAGGTTAAATATAAGAAAATAAATAATACAAAATTTTCAAACGCCAAAATAAATACGAGGATTTAAAATAATTTTCTGTTATTTATTTTTTATTTTAAAAATATTAGTATATTTATTTAGTACTCACTATTGTACTGCACAATGATTCTACAATTAAATAATTAAACAAAAACACTATTTCAACAATGCACATTATATACACATTGAACTTTTCACTAAATCCATTCAATTTCACTTATAATATATACGCAGCACTAATGTTGCAAAATACGCCAGCTGTATAGCTACAGATATAAAAAGCGTCTAACGCGCACAGCACACGGCCGCTGCGCGTGCGTCAGTCATGAGCATGTAGGTGACGCGAACCCATAACATTTTCCCCTACCAAAAAGTGCCCAACGCGGCTAAAGAAGTTTTCACTTCAAAAATTATATCGCTTTTTCGCTCACCTTTGGATACTCCTTTTGACAGCGCAACCAAAAATTAATTAGCGGTACAGTTTCAAACGCTTCTTTCAGATCGAAGTCGCATAAAATTTCAATTAAATTATCAACTTCGTGTTCACTAAGATTAAACATTTTTTCCTTTTCAATGTCAACAGAAAAAGGATCCTTTATCCACATATTATTAGAAGGAATATCCAAAAAGTAGTCTTTAAAACTATTTATTAGCTCCGAAAGATGTTCTTGAACTGAAACTGATAGTGTTTCAAGATGTAAATCTCCTTCATCATAGATTTCAATAAATTTATGTAATGTTTCAAAAGATTTAAAATTTCTTAAAAAGTATTTAAACCATGGCTTTACCAATTTAAATTCAATTCATTAAATGTAGTAAATATGACGCACAAATAAGCTACTTTTATTAACTACTCGAAATGGTGAAATCTATCCTTAAATGGAAAAATAGCATCTTTTTTAAAATGGAGGGTGTTCATTCGTCTTTTAGCTCAAACAGACATTTTAAAACGTTTCCTTTGGAAAGCCATCGTGAATTACAATACAAAAGGAGGTGTTTATGCTCACTCCCCATTTCCTTGCATAATTCGGTAAAAAGTCTGCTATTTAATGGACGAGATGTTATGTAGTTTACAAATTTGACACATGCTTCCAAAGTTATGTGTAAATTCAAAGGCAAGCATTTTACCGCCAACGATTCGCTATGCATACTATATACAGTGCACCCATACACAATTAATGGCTAATTCTTGAATTTGTTTAAACAAACCTTTATGACAGTCTACCATTGCACGTGCTCCGTCGCTACTTAGCCCAACACACTTCATCCAATCAATACCGTGACCAGGGATAAAATCATTGGTAAGCTTAAAAATCTCATCTGAGGTCGTTCTTGTTCTAGATCATCATTTAAATTTCTGGTTTTGTTTATTTATCCATTTTAAAAAATTTCGAAAACTTTTATAAAAAGATTTGTTTTTAAGAAAAGTTATTTTTATTACTTACCAATATGAAGTTGCTATTAATAATTAATTATAATAAGTTTTGTCAAATAAAATGAAAAAAAATTGAAATATATCAGCTTCTTTTGACACACGTGAGTTTGCGATGCAAGGCAATATTTTGAATGACGAAATCGGAGCAAAACGCGCAGGCGCGGGCGATAAAGCGTTGCCAATTGCTTGGTTTTTGCTGAGAAACTCAGTTTTTAGCCTGAAATTCTCATTTTTTTTATTTAGTTTTTAGCCTGAAAAGCTCACTTTTTCAGATTAACTTTCCTCTGTTTTCCTTTTTTATTATGTTGACATTTAAAGGTTTTACTAAAATTATAAATAAATAAATTAAAAAATTATCGAACCCCCTTAATACATCCCTGTACCTAAGAGAAAAGATTATGTGTGATCACCTGATCACACTGTGTGCGACGAGGCATCTTCTACTTGGATGGAGAAGGAAATCTTTTGGGATGATATGAACCCGACAGACAGTTGACCGTGTTTATGTCGTATTTCAAGTAGCAATGATATATCATTCCTCTCAAAACATTTAAAAGAAACAGGACAAAGTTGTTCTATAAATGACCTAGAAATTTAACATAGGTTAAATTCTGATCCGACGCTGGACAAATATGAAATCCTAGAAATCAGAAAAGCGAGGGATGATGGTTGTTTTTTAGTTAATGACCATTAGATTTCACTGATAGAAGCCCCCTGCTTAAACCTCAATTTATATGTAGCCTCTCTGTTGGATCATTTGTTTTCCCTCTGTAAATTAATTATTTTAGAATTGTTTGTATGTACGTAAGCCACTACGATCAGTGTAGCCTTGGATAATATCCTAGTCAGACGAAACGCGTCGGCCTCTGTAAAAAGTTTGTTACAAATTTGTTTAAATTAATTAAACGTTACGTGGAATATGAAACAAGTGTTTTTCTTTCTTTAGTAAAATGGTATTATTAATTAATCGAACATTTCTTAAGCGCACTGACTACCATCCCAAGAGCAGTGGATTTCAGTTCCATCTAGATAAGACCGTGTACTTTTTCCTTCTACCTAGTTTTCTCTCGAATTTTAAAGTTTTATATCTTCTCATAATGGGGGCACTTTGGCCTTCGTGCTTGGGATTTTCGTCCCCCTGCCATGAAAAAAAAAGAATATTATATACCTACTTACAAAAAAAGATTATCCAAATAATAATAAAAAGTGTCATAAAAGTTTGAAGGGATTTTACAATTAATAATTTAAACGAAGACTGTCGAATTCAACTAAAAATGCCCTGAATTTCATATAAAAATAACTTCCCTAAAAACAGAAAAAAAAATAGAAAAAAAGAGGAAAAAAAGAAGGAGAAGTCATCAATTTAAAATTAGGCAGAAAAACAAAGAATTTTTGAAAATTTATTTTCGTTAATTCTTTCGCCATTAAATCGAACCCATAAATTTCCAAGAAGAGCACAATAATTTAACTAAGCAGTGTGGAAAGCACTTTTTCTTTCCTCGTTAATTTTTTCTAACACAGATCTTGACTTGTGCGAGGGTGTCAGGTGAAGTGAGAGAGGAAGCACCTATAAATCACACATCAAAGAGGTAGCCTAACTAACAAGTCAGTCGAATCAGATTCACACGCTGAGTTTATATACCTACCAATCAGCAAAGCAAAAGTCTAGAGCGCACATCCCGTAAACAAGTTGTTTTATATTTTAAAGCAGTTGTCTGATCTGATCCAGGTCCAACCCAACGAACAGTTCAACTTCACCTAAATTAAGAGGTTAACATATGCCATCGGGGTAAAACAGTCATCATATGGGTAAAAAAAAAAGACACACCTCAGTCCTATACCTAACATATATCACTGACAGGATAAAAACTCCTTTCCAAAAAGAAGGGAACAAACAATTCGGAGCATTTTTTTATGTGAAAATTCGATTCCTTGCCCAAATCGTTTCGAACTCATTAAATAGGCTGTCGGCAGAGCCCGGATGAAGATGATGCTGATGGCTCTAAGCCACACGAGGAGGTGTGCATAATTAAAAGACAGATGCTCCCCCGCCCTGACCGTCTCTCTGAATCTTAGCTGACGCTGCTTAATGGTAGTTAAGCGGCTAACATTGTTCGCCTACAGTGCTAGATGGGAATTTATTGAGGATAGCAGCGCATAACTTCATTTCGATGTTTGTTTATTCAAATCAGGGCGGAATCAACGGCACTGATTAAGACATTTTCTAATAATTCAATGCTGTGAATGTGTGTTTTAAATTCTTTGTCTTTCGACGTACGTTCCAACATAGTTTGATGTTTTGCTTGAATGGAATTTGCTGAAGATTAGGGAACTCCTACGAGACGCATAGCTAAGATTGGAAAGAATGAAATCTCTTTTCGGAATTTGTGTGAAAAATGCGAGACGATGACACCTCCATAAATATTAAATGTTGTCTCAAAATTAGTTGTAAATTGTTCATATCGCGTTTTTGTTTTCTTTACATATTTTTTTTTTGTTGTATTTCTCATTTATAATTCAAAATTTATATTTTTTGTCACTTTTGTTCGATATCAATGGGTTGTCATGGAAAATATATTTCATAATTTTTAAAATAATCAGTTGAAATCGTTTTACATTTATTAGCAAGACAAGACAAGATAAGACAAAATCAGATTTCATTCAGAAAAATATTTTATTTTTAGGTAAGTATGCAAATTTTGAATTTTTGTTTACAAAATATTCGAGATTTTTGACTAAATACAAGCACTATTGACAGTTTAATTGATATTTTTGAGAAATGAGCAATTTATTATTTCTAAGGATGATTTTAGAAGATGCCTGCAGTCTGATATTACGTAGAAATATGAAAAAAATCTAAAAATTGATATATGTTATCTGTGTACCTACTATTCAGTTTGGATTATGCGCATTAGAACAAACTGACCTGAATCAAATACAGACTGATGGGGTCGATTGGGCCTGTCGACCGGGGAAGTAAAGGATGACGGCCTAATAAATTGTATAAATCTCACTGCAGGGGGCCTGCCAATTTTGCAAGCTTTCATCGGAAAATAGGAAAATTTGCCATTGCTCTTCATTTGTAAGTAACATTTTGTCTGCTACTGTAAACTAGTACGAATAATAAATGAAATATCCGTTATTAGTTATTATCTTAATTGTAAGATTATAATTGTCAAAACCAGATCAGGGCAAGTACCAAAGAAAAAGTACTTAAGTGCAAGTACAAGTACCGAAGGCCTGAGTACTTCAGCGTAAGTACAAGTACCGCATGTATGAAAAGTACTTGTAACTAACGTGTAACTATTAAAAGTACTGAGTGCTTTTTGAAGTACTTTTTAAAGTACGCTTTTAGAATCATTGTACGTTGGCAGTAATATTATGAAGTTTATTGAGGTCAGTTAATAGATATTGATAAATAAATACCTTTTGAAAACTATAATATGCATAGTAACCAGTGGCTACATAGTTTTTTATAGTTAGTTTAGTTTATAGTAACAATTTTTCCAATTTTTGTGACTGAAGGTGATAGGTAGTTTTATTAGGGGTATATAATGGTTACTCGGTTATATAAGAATTTCAGTGGTTATATAAGAGTTTTATAATATTACCAATTGGTGATGTAGTTATATTAGAGTTTTTTAGGTTACTAATGGTTATCGTGGAAGTAAGTTACTAAAGGTTTTATAAGTTGGTGATGGAAATGTTTCAATCACCGGTCTATATAACTTAGAGTAACCATTACTAGAAGGTATATAAGAAAGTTTTATAATTGTTTTGATCACCACGTTATAAACTTATTGGTAATAAGTGTTTATTGCGGTATCCGTAGTTACCCTTATATAACTCGACAACTTTCAGTAATTTAGGTGACTTTAATAAAAATTGGGAACTTTCGGTAATACATATACCCACTATAAAATATCGTAAAATTTTTTGGTGGCCCTTTAGTAACTACGGTGATCGTTATAAAAACAAATTACTTTTAGTGTCGAATGGAGCCATTATAAAACTGTTTTTATTTATATAACATAATATAACCAAAGGATATATAAGAACACTAACGTCTGTTTTTTGTGACTATAATTAAGATATATAACATTACCAAAGGTTACATATTATGACTAAAGGGTATATAAGGACCATTTTCGAAGCATGGTAGTGCCTTTAGTTTATATAATATTTCTAGAAGTTTTATAAGGGTCATTCAGTTTATATAAAACTACTTGAAGTTTTATAATGGTAATTTGTTCATTTAAGTATGTACAAGCCGCCATTTTTTCATCTGACCATTGCAGATAAAAAAGAAAATGTCGGTTAAGCCAATTTTTTTAATTGCAGATATATGGCTTCCGTTTTATTTTTATATGAAGAAAATACATCTTTTTTAGGTATACAACATTTCTAAATTATGTTGTTATTTTTATGAATTAATATCACCTAAGTGAAAATCTTAAATTTTGTCATATTTAATTAAAAATTGCTTATTTTTGGTGGGGTATTTTTTAGAAGTATCAATGATGATATTCACAGTAAAAGTTCAATTGCAGCTGAATTGCACCACATATATGTCGAAAAATTGTACTTCTAAAATGTAAAAATATTAAACCCTTACATTATAAAAATACAATACAAAAAAAATCGAAATTCTATGTCAAGATAGGTTTCGTAAATATTTGCATATTATTGTTTTATAAAGGTAACGAAAAATAATTTCCCTAACATTTGAATCACTGAAAGTAATCAGTCTGAGAATTCCAAGCGTTGTGAAAACGTTACCATCACCATTATAAACAAAGTTTATAAAGGTAACCGAAACATTACCGCAACCACTGCTACGTCCAAGATAAATTAATCGAGAGCACCTTAGGTTATATAAGGGTTATATAAGAAGTTATATTAAGGTAACCAGAATATTTTGGTTACTCATTTTATAAAACTTTTAGTTATATAACGTTACCTAAATCAAGTCACGGTAACCTTAATATAATCCTCCATTTAAGCTCTATAAAGGGTTTATAGTGGTTACAAAGACGTTTCGAGTACCAGTCTATATAACTCAAGTTATATAATTTGGTAATGGAAACCTTACGGTTACTACTATATAAAACAAATTGTTTCTTGGGAGAGGTCCCCCAAGCACCCAGTATTGCCGCCAATAATAGCAATTCTAAGGAAAAATTTCCAGTAAATTTATAAGAAAAAATTCAGGCCTTCCCTACATCAGGTCAAGGCATCGTTGATTTTATATTGGAGCGAGGCATTGCTTGCTTACCCTGGGTTATGTTCACTGACGTATATAACATGGACTGCTCACTTTTCTATTTCACGTGTACACAATTGCTTGTGTCAAAAAGAGTTCTTACGTCAGTGCCAAGATTGAAAAAATCATTGGCGGGAAGTTGAAAAAGTGAGCACGCAGCTCCGGAAGGTGATTTTAATAAAACATTTAGAATCTCTTCTGCGTATCTAATGAATATATCGTCTTTGGTAAAACAGTTTTTATCGGTAATAATCCTAAATGATTAATTTAAAATCATGTATTTCGACGAATTCCCAAATTTATTTATTGTTTTCAGTTCTCTCTCAGTTGGTACTTGACGCTTATACCGAAAGAGTCAGCAATATTGAAGTGAGAGCACTTTCTGCAGTGTATTTCTATGAACGCAGTCAGTCCATATAATACATGTCAGTGGTTATGTTATCAAGCCGAGAGATCGTCGATTTTATGTTTGAACGAGACGTTACTGGTTTTTGTTCTACTTGTCCAATCTTGTTTGTATGTTATTAATTTGTCTAAGGTTCTGCCCGTAACCCCCGGAATATAATACAAGCCATGAAGTCGCCGAAGGCACCGACACATTAAAATGCCTTAACGTGCCGGGTACAGCATGCAGTAAGTGCTCACTCCCACTTCTTTTTGTATACTCGTCATGGAGGAAAAACTAAAATTTCATCTTAAACATGTCCTAAAGCCCAAAACTGTCGCTCCCACATCAAAATGAAGTTAAAGCAAATTGCAGCCAAATATGTTTTCTTTCTAATAGTTTAAAACAAAAATAAGCATGTAGAACAAATTTATGGAAATTATTGCGTTTAAACAAAATACAAGCAACTTTTATATGAAAAACTCCTTCAGTAAGACAAGGCAAGAAGACTTTTTTAGACTTTGTTCATGGCTTCTATCTTGCGGGATTTACGTTCTACCTTGACGCGTTAGTGCGGCACATGCTTTGACAGTTCTTTGTGTGCTTTAAGACTCTCCAAAAAAAGGAGTTGCGCTAGAGATTGTGTTTTCTGCGTCCTTTACTCCTGTTGACACGCGGATTATGTTAGTTAAATCGTTAATTGTTCCTCTCACGGTTCTGATTCAATTTCATTGCGTATGCTCAATGTGGCTTTTTAACTCTACCGTGCGGTATGCGTTGGGCTTGTGGCGATACGACCATGTCGCGGGATATTTTAATTCAATCTTGGGATGCACTTTGGAAACTTACTTTAAATATCGTGCGATACTATTCCTTCGTAATTTGATGATTACCGAGCAACCTGACTACCTGTATAATAGACTGGATTTTTCTCAATCCGTAAGAACTTTTTCTCTAAACACTCCTCGGTCCACCTGTCTTTCAAGTGGTCGTCAATTTTTTATTCCACCCACACGACTCTGGAATTCTCTTCCTCTGCACCTTAGAAGGAGCAGGGACAATCATAGTTTTCGGAACAATTTAATGGAATATTTAAGATCTGCATAACGGTACATTTGATCTGGTTTCGTAGTAATTAAGCAAACTGTATTTATCTTTAGTTAAGTAATGTTTATGTTTAAATTTTTTTTCATTATCCTACCTACACATAACTATAAGATTTGTCTTACTTGTGTAGCGTTGAAATAAACTTTTATTTGAATTTGAATTACTATACTCAGAAATACTTAAGTAAAAATCTTAATCTTGATACTTAAGTACAAAACTAAGTCTTAAGTACAAGTAAATAGAAGCAAGTACTTATGTTCAAGTACTAAGTAGGGGCATCTCAAAAGTATTGAGTAATACGTCTTAAGTAACGAAAATGTACTTTAAGCAGTACTTAAGTCTTTTTTTACGGTTTTTTTTACTTATGTATTGCCCAGCTCTGGTCAAAACATAATTCAAAAAATATAATCGGTATTAATATCCTTTCATTTATTGCAAGGCAGCACTGGACTATTTTATTCACGATCTGTTATTCAGGTAATAATCGCAATATTCCGGAACTAAATTTGAACGCGAATGTTCTACGTGTTCACGTTCGGGCGTAATATACCTGACAGATGCTGTTTTAGAAATACTTTCCAAATTGAAATTTTTTGACCTCATATATAATTTCCGTAAATAATGAGAAAAAGTATGTGAGAATTAATTAAAAATTACTCTGTTTCTTTTTTTATACCGTAAGAAATATCAACATGAATTCTATACACTTTAGGTAGCAACCTCAAAATATATAACATAAAATATTTTAGTTATTACCATGATAGAGAGATGTAAAAGGATAAGTGGAAATTCTGTTTACTGGTGTACTGTAGTAGGGGTGCCGGTTGTAAAAGATATCTCAGTTTGGTCAGTTCTAAAAGTACAAAATTTTATTTTATTCATGTGCTAATTCAGTTCTTAGTGAATTAGATACTAACTCAGACTTAATACTATTTTAAAATTTAGTAAAACTTAACAAAAACAAATTCATTTTAAAATCCATAATAATAATTCAATGTGTTGAATTTAGTTCCAACGTTGTGAACTGTTGCGTGCCCCTTCCCTTATATTTTACTCCTGAAATGATGAAGCAGAGTATACGTGAATCAGTTGGCACGAGAAGGATTATCTGTGAGAGAAGATTTAGTCTGCTCTCAAATATTATTATTTGTTGCCCGAAGTAGCGTATACCGCTACGTGTGGGCGGTCGAGTTGTTCATATAGAATTTATGAGTTAACAGGAATAACAACTTGTATTTCTGCTATGTGTGCATTGGACAAGGTGTAGGAAATATGCCTTGCTACTAACGTGCAGTTTTTTAGTGAGCTGCTGCGTGTGGGTATGGCAGTAGCAGCACTTGTGACGTTTTTCGTGTGCGTACCTTTAGGTGCAGCAAATTGGAATGCTGCTGCGTGTGGGACAGCAGTAATATAATATTTCAGAATTAACTTCTGTACTACCAGAGGGTAGTTGAACAGGACTAACTTTTGTATACAGTTAGCCTAGATTCTAAATAGTTCGGGATTAACTTCTGTGTATGAAATTGCTTGAGTTAAGGTCAACTCTTGCAATGTTTGGGATTAACTCCGAGTTGAAATAATTTGAGTCGACCGCAACTTGTATAGGATTTAAGATTAACTACTGCATGAGACTTGAATTAACCTCAATTTTAAATATCCAGAATCAACTTCTGTTTTATGGGATTGAGTTAACCTCAAATTATTGAGTAGCCAGAATTAACTTCCGTTTTAGGATTGAGTTAACCTCAAATGATTGGATTTTCAGAATCAACTTCTGTATAGGGAAGGAGAATTAACTCCTGATTTGGTTTGGGAATGCTCAGAACACACTCCAAGGCTTAGGTGTGTTTTGCGCATTTTCTTCTTTGAGTTGTCGTCGATTCCCTCGATGCTCCCAATTTTGTCTCCTTTTTATCCTTGGGGCTCATCTTTAGCCCCAGTCCGATTTGATGTCATCTCTTGTCCTCTTATTGACAGTTGTCTTTAGTAACTATTTTTTGAAACTTTGCTTTTCGTTGTCGTTTTTTCCCTTTACGGCCGATGCGCTAAATCAGCCGTCTGTATGTAATTCTCTCTCTGGAGTTAGTTGTTAGTGGGAGGACGGGAGAAGGAGAAAAGGATGGATAGGATGTGGATTGTTGGGAGAGTTTAGGAATCGATGATTCCTAAAGAATTGGTGTATTTCAGAGACACTCTTTGAGTATGCGTGGCTGAATGTGATTACCCGCGGTAGTAATCACCTTAATGGTCGTAGAAACTTATTCCACCTCGGGTTTTGTTAAAAGCAGTGGTGAGAGGTAATTAAAGTTTGTTGATATGAAAAGGTCCGGTAGGTTGTTTATAAGTGGGTTTAGGTGGTTCGCTATTTTTTGAACTTGCTTATTCGCAAGTTCAAATAGATACTCCTGAATTGGACTGATGATGGCTGCCTCGTAGACTACGCTATTGGGAAAGTATTTTCCGTTGGCTCATCTATGGAGTCCCGTGCAAGCTCTGAGAATCTTTCTTTCAGGCTTGCTGAGTGTTTCCATATACGTGGGAGAAATAGTATGCCAGACATGGAAGCAGTAAGAGATTACAGGTCTTATGAGTTGTTTGTACAACAGAAGTTTGGTTTGAGCCGAGAGGCCGCCCTTGAAGTTTATTATTGGATTAAGTAAGCTGTATGCGAAATTGGCTTTGCTAGTGGTCACTTTAGCATGGTCATTGAATCTTAAGAGTTCATGAAATTGATTCCCAGGTATTTTCCACTTTGTGTGGGTTTTATTTTTCCCCTGATGTAGATAGCCTCAATGGTCTTCGATTTTGCAGCTTGGCGATTTCGCCAAGTGCTAGGTTTCCGAATGCAAATCAATTCAGATTTTTGGACATTTATTTTGATCCCCCAAGTTCTGTGGTAGGAGTCTAACTTTTCTTATTTGTAGCCAGATTTCGATATTTCGAAATTGGGCATACGTGAGGGAGTCATCAGTGTATAAGAGTATTATTCCATTCTCGTTTGAAGTTTTGTCTGAAGTAAAGAGATTGAAGAAGATTGGGCCTAAAATGGAGCCTTGGAGAGTGGTAGTTCTGGAGGGTGATTCTGATCTTTTCCCGCACTATTGAGGCGTGTATTTTGACATATTTTGTCGTACTGTTTTTTCAACACAGTTCATTTTGTGTCTTCACTATTATCTACCACAAAATGAACTATAATGAATTTTCGGTGAACAAACGTCAAAAACACGCCTAAATATGCGACAAATTAGTCAACTGCTCAAGAGGTTGTAACAAAAATTTTACACTCTGGTGAATGGAAATTTTACACCTAATTAGAGCATTACAAGCGGTTAAATTCGAAATATTATTTTGAAATTGTAATGTGAAGTGTCGTTGTCAGTTCATTCTACGTCATGCAAGGGTTGCTGACCTGAATAAAAACACGAGAAAAATCAGTAGGATAGTTGTGTTGCTCTAATTAGGTGTAAAATATCCATTTACCACAGTATAAAATTTTGCCACAATCTTAGGCGTATATTCTGACATTAATTCATTGCAAATTCATTTTAGATTATTTTATGGTAGATGAAAAGTAAAAATCGAAATGAATATGGTGAATATAAAAGTAGGACAAATTTGTGGTGAAATGTCAAAATATGTTACGAAAATGTACACCTAAGCTACCACAATATGATTAGAATCACCTCCCAGAACTGCTTGTAGGAGGAGACAGGAGTGTAAAAGAGCTTCAATTATTAGAGATAAGCATTGAATTTTGTTTAATTGAAAATTTGATTCTTTGTGGATTTTTCTTGTTTTCTTTTTTAGGAATTAATATGGCCTGGATAAGAAGTGTCGAGGGAAGTATAGTTCGGTGGTGAACCGAAGAATAATATATTTGTTAATGCTTATGATCGAGTTGTGAAGTCCTTGATTTTGCAAGCTGGTCATATTTACTTATATCATCTAAAAAAGTAACATAGGTTTAAATAGAAGCATATTCGGGAGCAATGTATCTTACAGATCAAAATGCATCCGACCGGTTTAGGCGAACTCAAAAATACAACTGAAAGGCATGCTGTTGAAGTTATACCGATGCTGTGGTTTGTACTCCATGCAGAGTACTCGTACTCCGAGATCTAGTGGTGCACTCTAATACTACTCATTTTATAAAAGTATGTACTTCGTTTTTCGTATCGGTCCATTTTATTTTTAAAACTACTTTATTTGTTAGCAAAACAAATTTATTCAAAAGTTTTTATTCACTTAGGACGGAGGACTGAGTTGAGTAACTGTACAAAGTACATTTCAGTTATGAAATTTATTAACGAATCAGGTTGCACGGAAAATAAAATTGTCCGTAATAACAATAAATTCAGATCATTAAAGTATTTTTCATTGATTCAATGATACATTTATTACAAAAAAAAATAATAATAATAATTTACATTTTTTCACTTGCTATAAACAACTTAAGTAATACTATGAAACTGCGTTTACGGATTTTAATAATAATAATATTTTCGTTGATTTCATGAACATTATTTATTAATTCAATGAACTTTTCCTTTTCATGGGCTTACGTCAAGCAATATAATCTTTCATTGATTCTGTGTATTTTTCTTTAATGTCTTGAACATGTGCTTCAATTAATGAAATCGTTCATTGATTGCATGAATTCTTACAGTGATAGTAGCTACATCCCTGCTTTGCTTCTTAAAAGTATTTATAATCAAGCAATGTGAGTGTTTTTTTTTGCTATATGTATAGGGTTATTAAGGTTAAAGAAGTCTATAAAGGAGTCATAAAACTGTCACAATCCAAGGTAAGTGCAAGTTTTGACCTATTTAAATGTAGGTTTAACATTTGTTTTGTTTACCTATAATGTTTTATAACTGTACAAAAACTTCTACCAATATACAGTCTTTAATTTGTCAAAATATATTTGCTTCAAATAATTGCTAGAAGGTCTGCCAGCCATCAATGATAGAATTAAAATGTCATTCAAAATCAATTGCGGAAGTTTTCCACAAATAGCCTGAATATAAACTTCCAAATGGTTATCGACTGGTAAAATTAAAATACAAGCACAAAACAACTCGCCGAAGGTTATCTTTACTACTAGATTGACATTGACTTCCGCACAAGGATTAAATAATAAAGTTTGAATATAAAAAGCATAATTAAATAAGATACTAAAACTAAAAGTGTAAAAGAACTAAAAAGAACTATATAAATTCTAGAAAATAAAGACAAGAGAGAAAGATTGTGCACATAAAGTCAGTAATTGTATTTTTTTAATGTTGGTAAAATATGTACCTACTAATAGATAAAAGAATAAAATATAAAGAGAGTTGATGGGAGGGGGGATGGAATCGGAAGGATGACAGGAGAGGAAACTAATATGTGTACATGTACGTCACATCAATTAAAGAGGTTCATTGGATCAATGTACATTGCAGTAATAAACCTCGGTAGTAAGATCTACGTACAAAATTTACTGCTCTAATGAATATAATTAATTAGATGAATTAAAAAGTTCGCAAATGGAGATATTTTACTAGTCATAGAATCAATTAGCTTGGTTCATTGAATTTATGAACTTTTCATTGAGCCTAATTTTTAATGTACTGGTCCTCTGTTCATTACCACAATAAACTTTATTATTTTATCTACGTACCATTTTGATTCAGTATGGGAGAATGGTTTAGAACTTCATTGCCAAGGATGCCAGATTGGGGGTTTTCTTCCCCATTTGGGGAAATAATTTCTTCCCCGGGAAAATTTTGGGGAAATATTGCAGAAAGTCATGGAAAATTTCTTTTAAAATTGCGAAAAAAATGGGAATATTTCAAGTATCAAAAAACATAAATCTGTTACGTACTCCCTGGGCACGTAATATCTAGCTCAGGAGATGGGCGTAGGTTTATGTGAACGTTGCTACACTGTAACACACAGAAAGAATTGGCGCCACGTGATCTTTAGCCAGAGGCAGATTAGATTACGAAACCTATAAAATAAATTAGGACAACGAAATTTAATTTAGAAAACAATATAATTATCCAAAATAAATAGTACATATGGGTACCCTAACACTATATCTAAATCACCGTCACCATCGAGCCACGATCAACGAATATATGCTTTAGGAAATGATTAATTCAGTTATTATGTAAGTATACTTATAACTTCTTCGAAATCCGTTTAGGATCGAAAACTCTTCCTTCTACGATATTTGTTTCTGGAGCTAATTTATCTCCTGATCTTCCATAAAATTTGAGTCCTGTCCACTTCTCCTATTTTTTGTTTTTTGCTGTTGACTAATTTGACTTTTTTCCTTTTTTTTTTTTTAAATAACTTTCTTTTAATTGTTAATAAAAATTTTTTTTTGTAAAATTTTCGACACTACGTTCTCACTGGGCGACTTCACTTACTAGAAGGAAAAAGCGGTGGTGCACTTCACTTTTCTGCCTGTAATCTCAATTTTGTTTTGTTTTTAGCACATCCGCCTAAGAGAATGCTTTCAATATTTTCGGAGGTAAGGTCTAAAACAAATATGGCACCCTATGAATAATTAAGGCCGAGTTGTCATTGTTTTATTTGGTTGTTTCAATTTTAGTAAATATTTTTTTCTTGTTTACCTATTATTGGAGCAATTGAAGCGGTGTGGAATTAGTACTTTTTAATTTGTCAACAGTTTAACAAAAAAATATGTATAACGATTTCGTAGAAGGAAGGTTTGTATGTATGCTATTGAAGATTTTAATTAGCTTACTTGCGACGGTGACTAGATAGTTCGAGGAACACTAATAGAAGTAAAGATGTATATAATCCCAAGTGTATGAAATTACAAAAAAAAATAGTATTTCACAATTTTACGTTAGGCATTTAAAAACGTATTGTTAAATGAAAAGAAAAAAACAAGAGACGCAAAATTACTATTTTCGACTTTTGATACTTTCAAATTTTCAATTTCAAGCGACTAATTCTTAAGATAGTTACAAGACAAATGAAATTATAGGAAAGGTATATTGGTGGAAATCCAACTTTGCTTTTATGAGCTAACTAAGTTTAACTAAATTCGATCTAATCTAATTTTTATATTAAATATGTATTAATTTTTTTTTTGCGTGTTAGGAACTCGGAGTTTACCAATAGAATTTGCCCCATAGGTTTTTTTCGACTGCTCCACAATTGCGAGACTCGACTCAAGATTTATTCAGAACTTGATCGGTCTAAGTTCATTAATCGTAAAACCTGCTCATTTACGTTTGATGTGCGTATAATTTCTACTTGACATCCTTGGCCATAATACTCGTCCGATAAAACTAGTATAACAAAGTAAGAAGTGGCACCACTCCCAGGTTGAGTAACTAGTATCCTTCTCGTCTAACTAACACCACATGACTTTGGACACATAACAAATCTTATTTTAAATTTTACGCAGTAAATAAAACCTATGTAATCAACAGTAATTAAAAATAATTAAAGAAAGATGTTCTGCATTATTAGTAATTTTATTCCCGAAAATATACTATGGCTGGAAAAACTTCGTATGTTTTCTCCGGTTACAGCTGTTTGCCAAATGATGGCGGATATATTAGATATTACGGTGAAATTTAAAAATGTTATTGACGTAGGAAGTATTGATTCCACAATCGCTAAATGGAGCTTGATTCATCTTCAGCAATGGTCGAAACTCAATACAGCTGAAAATTTTTGGACTGGTGTCTCAATAAAAAAAAATTATGCTGCTAGTATAGATTGCAATTTGGTAACATATCTAAGCTAGCTGCATGTTTACTGAGTTATTTTGTGAAGTCTTTCTCTATAGCTCAATTGTATACAAAATAAGTGGGAAATAGACTAGCTATTTAAACTGCAGATAAAATAATGCGGGTTCGATTTTCAATTAGACCTCATCGTTATTCATATTTTAAACCACATTTTACACATTATACACATTTTAAACCAATCAAACAGATGTCACAGAAATTCAACTCTGAGGAGCTCTACAAAAGTAATTTACAAGAAGATGATGACGTGCTCCAAGCAGTTTCATAAATTTAGGTAAATTATTTTGGTCTATTTGAAGTGAAATAACGCAATATGTACTTTTGATTATTTACAGGAATCGATAATATAAAATACCTATAAGAATATATGTATGGATACATATGCTAAATATATTTAAATAAGTATCTAAATAAAAAAATTTAAATTCAAGAATACAATGAACTAGTTTCATAATTATGTCTCATTTTCATCGTTAAGTTAATTCATTTGACTAATTGAAAAATATTTCTATCTTTTTCTAATTCTTGCAACAATTCCTATAATCTTTTCTTCCTCGCACATAATAAATTTTGTTCACCGCACTTACAAAACCAAATATTTGACACAGCCAAACTTTTCATTTAAAATTAACACATTAGGGATACGTGCCGCGAAAATTACATTTATTTATCTTCTTAAAGTGACTAGAATAGAGGAATTTTACGATAATATTTCTAAAAGTCAATATTTAAATTTATTTTTTTTATAACCTAATTTTCTTTCATATATATCCAAATTAGTATTAAGAACGACAAAATTAACAGGAATATTAGTCAAATGAATTAACTTAACGATGAAAATGAGGCATTAAGCTTGGGAAATCTTTTAATTTTGCCTTAGTAGTTTGGGGAAAATTTTTATTCGGACGGGGAAAAGTTCAATTGTCTGTCTGGTAACCCTCGTTGAAATGTATTATGTTAAGAACTCTAGAATTTAACTTTTCCCAAAGCTATTGATCGGAGATATTATTAGACGAGGAATGATGTTTTGTTCAAATACAGAAATTTGTACGAATGTCACTGTTATTTAAAGAATACTGGAACTGAATTTTTAATGTTAAAAATTCCCTAGGTGAAAAAATTCTTCCCAATTTAGAAAAATTTAATAGTTGCTTTATGCGCCTTCCATATAGCTCCGAAAAAAGTGGTTGTAGCAAAACATGTTATTTATATTATAATAAAAACCTTATATGTATGAATGCTGCATGTAATTTCGAATGGTTACGACTCTGTGTAAGTTTGATTGTTAAAGCGGTTTTTTGCATATATTTTTAGAACGGCTCGTCAGACAGTAAAATTGATTATAACTGATTTCATAGGATTTTATATACTGAAGAACTTTTTAATACAATAAAAATGTATAAAACTATTTGTTTTTCCAGTATACGTAAAAAGCAACAAAGTGCACTTAACAAAAAGCTGTTCCCAAATTTAGATTATTTTTGAAGATGTCTTTATTATTTTTATGAAAACAGCGTGTACTCCCAACGCTAACGTGTTCACGGGGAGTGTCCAAATTTTTGTATGGCAACTCTACGAAGGAGTTGCCCGGTTTGTCTCATTTTCAAACTTAAATCCATTTTTTTAAAATGCCATGTGCAAATTTTCACCTCCCTAAGTGAACGCATTCTCGAGTTACTGTGAGAACAGATAGATAGATAGACAGACATGGAAAAATCTAAATAACTTTAATTATTATGTGTGGGTGTCCACTGTCTAATCCATTTTGTTCTACTAGCGATTTTCCAATGCCTTACAAACGAAATGACAAATTTAGAATTTTATCATTTAGGGTATAACAAACATCGCGTTGTGTCATATTAATCATTAAGGAGTTCCTTTTCTTTTATTTGTTTGTTATTTTGCTTTTATTTTAAATATTGTGCAATAGAAAAAGACAAGCGACATCTACATATTCCGGCACAAACAAATTTCGGAGAATCATATTAAAGAAAGGGAATGCGACATCTTTAGTTTAGGAGTATCGATGCTTCGAGATCGAAATATTCGGGAAGGTTCTGGGACAATTATTAAAGTATAAATATGGCGCTTTTTATCGCCAGGAGTCGAATTTCATCGTGGACAGTGAAGTGAACGTAGTGAACTATTTGAATTGCGATAATTCGGAAGTACAGTACTAGCGATAATTAAAGTGATTGTTTGATTGGGGTGGGGTGTGGGTGGGGGCATATGAACCGATTCGGAGTTAAAGGGTGATTAAAAAATAGGCAAGTTTTTCACAATACATGCTATATCTTATAAAGTACGGGGCGTACGGTCACTTTCAATTGCTCATTGTATGTAGAACTTCATGGCCTTTGCAACGACTAAAACAGCCCCGTACTTCTCTCATTATCAGGAGCTATGGCTGCCTAAATTAGAAATTTTGGATTTTCTTACCTCTTTTTAGTTTGACTCCTTTTTTTTACAAAAGTTAACATAACTTTTTTTTAATAAATACCGTAAACTGTGGACTATCCCTTTAACTTGACCTATGTGATAACTGTAGCCGTTAAAGAGTTAGTAGCTCTTAACCTGTTCTCAAAGCTTTTCTCAATCATATTCTGAAATATAATTTGTTCCCTAAGTGACTGAGAACACGTCATTTAAAAAAAAAATCGTCTAATTTCCGTATGGGCTGAATAAGTTATGAGCCAACAACTCTTTAACGGCTGCAGTTAGTACATAGGGTGTAATAGATACCGGGCTAGTTGGCCAAATTTTGCAATAGCCATGAAGTTGTGCATACAATAAGCTTTTAACTGTAACCGTGCGCCCTGTACTTTTTAAGATAACTAGCTTGTTTTCATAATCACCCTGCCATACAATTTTTGATTTGGCTAGGTGAGTACTATCACCTCCTCCTCTACTGACCACCGTGGAGGAAACATCCTGTTTAATAAAATAAATAACTTTTAATGAAATTTTATTTTAAGCATTTTTTACATTAGCAATAATTATGAGAGTCGTGTACACCGTTTTTCCTGAAAGTATTCCGCTTGGAAGCAAACGATACTACTCATTAAAATTTTACAAACCATACAATTATGAAGCTAGTAGAGAGTGGTGATTACTAATCTTCAAGGCGGAGAATTAAGCTGAAATTTGCCTAAGAGCAATACTTACGATACCTTAGGCATTTATCTTTGTTATTTCGTATGCTTTTCTCAACTATTTCTAGAACGATTCATTGGCTAGTAAAAATGGTTATAACCAATTTAATAGGATTTTATGTTCTGAAGAACTTTTCTGTGCAATTTTATTAATTTTGGTGTGAATTCCTTTGATGAAAAGTAAAATCAAATTTTAAGATGAGTTAAGTCCACCAATTATAAAACCTCATTACCAAAAATAAGTTGCAAAGATATATTTGAACCACCCAGGGTAGTTTCTTTTTTATTTAGTACTTATTTAGCCAACATTAATATAGCATGCTACAATTAAAGATACTTCCCGGTAAACCACCCGATTGCTTGAGTTGATCTAATAAAAAAATCATTCCGCATATTACCGAAGCGATCATAAAACCCAAATTGTTCGAAAACTCTCGATGAAAAGAGTTTCGGGGTGCCTCAAAATTCTACCGAAAACATGTAAAGAAATTGATTTAGGAATTTCAGAAGAATTTATTAATCCAGTTAAGATTATGGGAATAAAAAACATATAAGCTAAATTCACGTCTCTTATCGAGCGAAGTCATATTAATTAAAACTAGGAGATCAGAATAAAGAAGCTCTCAAGCCTATTATTTCATAGAAGACGACGAC
Organism: Dioctria linearis; assembly: GCA_963930735.1. Taxonomy (NCBI): domain Eukaryota; kingdom Metazoa; phylum Arthropoda; class Insecta; order Diptera; family Asilidae; genus Dioctria; species Dioctria linearis. Next base: position 112,635,383 of record OZ005743.1, on the reverse strand, counting down.
GGATAAAACGTAGAAACTTATTCTGTGCAAATTCTATTCTGTTCATATACACTGTAATAAGGAATCTGCACTTGACAATCATATTCGAGAATAGGCCTCACATATACATCATTCCCAAAATTTAAAATAGGTTTTTTCCCTAAAAATTAAGCTAATTTTCTCATATCGAAAGGGAAAATCAGTATAGATTCCCCAGTTGAAGGGAACATTCAATGAACTTAGGTATTTGGCACCAGAAAACCTATATAGGGCGTAAAATTCCCAAAATATTAAGCTTTCTCGGATATAAGGAAAAGAACATTCAATAAATTAGATATTATCAATGTGTTTAGAACTATATAGTGATTGGGGAAATGCTTCCTAGTTGTTCTGTCAGATGGCTCCACTTGCACCACCAAAATGGTTCAAGCTCATACCAGTGACATGTATAATATGCACTGACTACGTTTATAGAAATACACTGCAGAAAGTGGGCTCACTTTTATATTGCTGACACTTTCGGTCTAAGGACCAAGTACCAACTGAGAGAGAACTGTAAAAATCAAATAAATAAGTGGGTTCGTCGAAATAAATGTTTTTAAATTAATTATTTAGGTTCTTACTGATAAAAAGTGTTTTAACTGAGCAAGGTTTTATTAAACTTACTTTTCGAGCTGCGCACTAACTTTTTCAACTTCCCGCCAATAATTTTTTCAATGTTGACACCGACTTAAGAACTCTTTTTGACACAAAAAAATTGTGCCTGTATAAAATGGAGAGCTAAGCAGTCCATATTATATATGTGATACTGAAGTACGGACAAGGGGTTCAACGGATAAGCCGTAACAGCATAGACAAATTAATAACATGCAAAGGGAAGTAGAACAGCCAGTAACATCAACGGTCTCGACTTTATGCTATAACAGCCATCAATGGTTCGCTCCAATACAATATAAAATAAACGATGCCTGGACCTGATGTAGAGGGAAGGCCACAATGTTTTCTTAGGAATTTACTGAACATTTTTTCCTTAGAATTGTCATGTATTGGAGGCCGACAATGGGTCCTACATGGACTAAATAAGCAGACAAGTTCCTCCGCTCCTCTACTGCTGCATACCGAAAATATGTTGCATCTCAACCGTGAATTTACAGAAAATGTTTCGCACAATTTTTATTCAGTCTGTTGGCCGACTGGAGTTATTATCAGATAAAATATCTCGACCTCCTCAAATGCATAACAATTCTAAGGAAAAATTTCCAATAAATTTCTAATAAAAAATTGCGGCCTTTCCTACATCAAGTCGAGGCATCGTTTGTTTTATATTGGAGTGAGGCATTACTGGCTTACCCTTCGGTTACGTCTGCAGCAGTAGCACCTCTCCAATACAACAAGTAAATTAAGTCAATCTTCGTTTCGCAATCATTATATAGTTCTATACACACAAGGGTAGTATCGCAAATAAGTAAATACAGATGAAGAACGCATATCAGAAAAATGAAAACCTTATCAACATTTCTGGTAACCAAGTTAGTTAGCTACGACGAAAATTTTAGCTAACAAATGTTGTCATTAACAGAAAATGTTCCTAATGTTCAGGCGCACAGCCAAGTTTCTATCTTTTACCACAGCAATGCAATCCATCGTCCAATATAAAATCGACGATGTCTCGACCTGATCTAGGTCGCCTTGAATTTTTTCTGACAAATTTACTTGACATTTGTTAGAGAGTTTTCCTATGAAAATTTATACAAAATAAGTCAATCTGATAAAATAAACTTCTTTGCAAAAGGAGGGCGTTTCATATAAGCAGGAACCGAATAATCATCAGTACGGCTTGATTCCTGCCTGCCATATACGCCAATGCAAACAGCCAAGCGGCCTCATATACAGACTTAAAATAAAAAGTGTGAATTATATGAGGCGAAATATTACGCCTCAGTTATTGAGTCAATTTCAGATTGACTTATTTCGCTATGAATTTTCATAGCAAAACTCTCTATGAAATGCTAGTCCCGCATAGGGCTAAATCTTGCTAGGCATTCAAGTAAATACGTAATATTTCGCCTCATATAATTCACACTTCAAATTTATTTTAAGTCTATATATGAGGTCAGCTTGGCTGTTTGCTTTGGCGTGTACGGTAGGCAGAACCAAGCCGTACTGCCGATTATACGGTTCCTGCTTTTTCAAAGATTTTTCGTTTGCATAAAGAGTTTTTTCAGCTTGAAATTTTTTATTAGAATTTATACGCAGTTTTGGAGGCCGACATCAATTTTTATGAGCGTAAATACGCAATAAGGATTGTTTTTTTTTTAGAAATGTAGAGAAAATATTTCGTTAGAATTTTTATTCGCTTTGCTGGCCTTTGTCGGCCGTTGTCAGCCTCCAATAATGCATAATACTTCTAAGAAATAACTTCCAGTAAATGTCTAAGAAAGAATTGGAGGCTTCCTACATTAGGTCGAGGCATCGTCGATTTTATATTCGTGCGAGATGTTACAAATTTTTTTAATTGACTTGTAAAATGTGTCTGACCTTTGGTTTTTAATTTTCCTATTTGATTCGCTATCTGTAATTTACTTATTTCTGATATTAACTTATTTGTGGTATTATTCTACATTTTTTATGGAACACTTATGGTGAAAACCCAATGAACGCGGTAGGCGTCACGTCACTTTGACAGTTCAATAGAATAAACGCGTTTTCAGACGGAAGGATTGGACTTTTCTTTAATCTGATCATCGAAAAATACCAAGTTTTGTTGCACGAATTGTTTACACTCACTTTAGACTACATTTTTTTTACTATGTACATACTTTGCCTACGAGTCATTAGACCATCACTTATTAAATCGAAGCATTGAAAATGCTATCCCCATAATATATAATGTAATCTAAATTAATCTAAGCTAGAACAATTAGACATCCAAGACGATACGTAAAAGTCATTTACATTGTTATTGTAATCACTGAAAAAATTGTCAAAAGTCCACAAAATAAATATGAGTAGATATCGTAGACGAATCACGAATATAACTGTTCAAAAAGAATAGAATCATGGAATAGTTTTCACTTTTACGATTAGGGTTAACAAAGTTTCAGACATTATTTATATAAGAAATGTAAGCACTGGCTGTTCCTTAGACTGTTTTCTGAGGCATAATTTATGATAATCGTTTTTCGATTTAGAATTAGAATAGATTCTCGTCGATTTGCTATGAATATTACGCAATTTAAATACATACATACATATAGATTTCCTCGATTGAATTAGGATTAAAATTTTAATTCCTAACATTTCAAATAGGTACAACATCAAGAAAATAATTAAAAGTTGACTTAGAAAAAAGTAATAAATTAGAATCAATATCTGAAAATAGAACCGTCGATACTGCTAAACAGAAATTTCAATTTTTCAAAAATTGCATTACAAAATTTAAATTCATTACATAGTCAGAAGAATTTTTCAAAAATTGCATTACAAAATTTAAATTCATTACATAGTCAGAAGTAGCACTGCAAGCATCGTCGACAAGAATGAGAAGAGTTTTGAATTGATTAAGCAGTTATCAGCTAAGCGACTCTATTATTGGTGGATCTGTGTCATCATAAACCCATTAAATAATATTTGTGACTTGAAGGGAAGTAAATTATATTATTAAGGCAGTTTTAACAGTTTTTGCATATAAACGGATAGTTGGTGCAATACTTTACATAACTACAATTTTGTTTTATTATACTTATATATACAACTACCTTGACCTCATTAGTTTTATAGGTGAGTCTCCGTGGATTTTAATAACGGCCATACCACAAACTCAGTTTGATATTTGGATATCCACTATGGCCTATAATAATCCATCAAATCTTGAATAATATCGAAAATAAATTCATATACCGATTATTCCACACTTCAAAATATTTGTTCGATTTGCGTCAGTCATTTGCTTAAATTGTAAGCCAAAACAAAAACATTGTAAATTTACTCAGTTTTACAAGCATGATGAATGCATAAACTGTGTAAACGGACACAAATCTTGATGGAATGTTGAGTATTTTTGCATTCGTATTGATGTATTCTGTTTTTTGAGTTTGAGGAATTAACTATGGATTTTCTACATGAAAAAACCAATACTACATATTTATTAAGTTAAAATCTGAATGAAGGGCATAAGACGAAGTACTTTTTGTGTTTCATAGTAATTTTACCTAATATCAGTGTCAAATTTAATTAATTATACGTTTTCTTGCTTGTAAGTTATTACAATTGTAGTTAGTAAATATACTAACCTTCAATCAGAAAATATACAAATGTTTTTACAAGAAGAATGTAATTTTTACGCATCATGTATGTAAAATACTGGTCTTTCTATATATTGGGAAATTTGGTACGTTACAGTATTTTCTTTACAGTAATAATAAAAAGACTTGTGTGTAGAAATAACGGTGACCTAATAGTGTTTTGATGAAGTGACATTTCATCTTATTTCCGGACTAAAAGCTAATCTAATGGAAATCCATATTTACTATTACCTTCAAAAATCCATAGATTCGATTGAGTTAAAGAATCGAAAACAAAATTTCCAGTCAAATACAAACACTGAAAAGGCACTGTGCACTGCACAGGTATCTCAGAGGTAGAAAGATGGGCGTGTAATTGATTCCTACTTCTGCGGTAACGTGTAATTTTACAAATTTCTAATAAGCGGAAAAGATGGCGATTCCATGTACTTTTTTCACCTATCAATTACAGCAATTTAATTTACACTTCCTCGTACCTGTGACCCCCAGCGAGTTGTTGAGCTGTTGTTAGTATTTAAGTCTGTTCTAATGAGAAAGAACAAAAAAAAAAACAACAACAACAAAAAAAGGGAACAAATCTGTCTGCAACTTTGGTTTTATTTTCTTTTTTGTTCTTTGTCAAAATGCAGTAAATGCATTCTATGTGTGAACATTCCCTTCATCGTTACGACCAAAGTTAATTAGCTTAATTGCAACTCATAGTTTTGCGTATAAAATATACGAGGGGGGGGGGCAAAAAGAAAAATCTTTTAAACTATAGAAGCCAAAGGTAAAGAGACTCTTTCATATCTTTTAAATTGCAAGCGCCAAAGGTACAGTAGTCACAGCAATAACAGCTCCTATCAGATGAAGTAGTGCCACTTGAGGTCTCAGGTTACAATTAAAATCAATAAATTCAAGGTAATAACATTTTAGCCATAATCTACTATCGTTGGTGGCAGTAAAATGGGAATTTTATTACAATTTAATTCACAATAATTGCAGAGTACGACCAAGAAATTCAATTAAGACTGCCCGGAGTGAATAATCTCTCTCCGGCCGGTTCAGTTCATACCTGATCCTACACCACCACCACCACCACCACCAATTGAAGCCATTGTCCCCGCATATTTTAACCATTTTGAAAACGTATCTGTGTGTTTTCTTATTTTCCACAAGATCAGGATCAATAAATAAAACACCTTCTTCAAATAGGTGGTGGGTATCAATTGGTATAGACTGATGGCTTCCTTATATATACTCTCTCTCTGTACATATTCGTTGCGCTTGCCAGAGATCTGGCGAGAAGCATTTTGGTCCATGTTATATGACAGTTTTATGGACCGTTAATCTCAATCAATTCAAATTTGTTCCCATAAAAAATAATTCATCGGCATCAGCTTAATTGCCAATAAAAACAAGAAAATTCCGATTTCCCCCTCTTGTGAAGGAAGAAATACACTCGACTAGATGTCACATTCTGCTTACTTCTCCACCGACTGGAAAAGACAAATTCCGGCTGCATTGCTGAGGTAGGTACGCTATGGAGCGCGGTGACAAAAAGATTGCTATGCAATCAAACCGGGCCATTAGTTGGAAATTTATTAGCTGCAGTCTGTTACGATGGGGAGGATTTAGCCAATCGATGATTCTTGACGAGATGTATCACAGTGGGATGTCCGCAAAAAGTCAACTGTCACCGAATTGTTTCTAAATGTCCACGCGGACTCTCACAGTGTGCATCAGGAGAAGGCGATGATATTCGATTTTAAGTTAAACAACTCGCACGGACTGATAGCCCCATTTTCGTGATATTAAGAGCAATCAGAAGCGAAATTTATTAGGCCCCGATATGCAGTCATGCTGTGCAATGGGAGTCATGCGCCTTTAGCTTCGCAATTATTTTGTAAATTTATTACCTTATCAACGTCAAATGGCAGCAATGTCCAAAAAAATTAATTTGAATATTTTTTAAGAAGAAATTACATAATTATCTACTATTCAAATTCAAGAATTCTTGTATTTCTTTAGAGGTTTACTGACCGGAGATTTGAGAGTTAAAAGAAGTTAAAAGTTCCCGTGAGAAGTTTATAGACGAAATATTAAGAAGTAATTTGATGGAAATTTAAGAGTGTCAACTGAAGTAAATGAAGTGTCGTCATTAGGTGAACACTATTCATTCTGCGGTTGTTGATTAATAGCTTAAGCAATTTACGTTGGAAAATTTTATATTATGGTTGTCCCATCCTAACAACGAACTAAATAAAATTAAACAAATACAGAAGTCGCGGTTATGATTCTTTCAGCTGGAAAAAGTTATAATTGATCCATGAGCAATTTTTCCAATATTCTTGATGAGTGTCTGCATATTGTTGCGAGCGTGGCTTTTGGTTCGTTATTTAAAACACAATATTAAATAATTAATATATAAGTTCTTTATTTCATTCTAATCATATAAAATTCACAAACATTCATTTAATCAACTCAACTCTAATTATCGCTAACACTGTACTTTCAATTATCGCAATCTAATTACATACACTTTCGCTTCTTTATTAGTTTCGCTTGTTAACACTGCAACGTCTAAGACAAGACTCTTTTTCTGGCGATGACAACTGTTATATTTATACCCTAGAAACTCTCCGGATTATTCTGGAGTGTTCTATTCCAAAAGCTTCTTGACTATTCTATTTGTTCTATTCCTGAACTTTCCTGTAGATTTCATAATCGATTCTCCGAATCTGAAGTCATTTACTCTCCGAACCTGAAGTTGTTTATTGCCAGTAGATGTCACCAGTTGTCTCTTTCTATTGCACGTAACAATATGTAGCGGCCCATCGAATTACTTCTAAGAATAGTTTGTAATTAAAAATAAAATTCAGATAAAATTCCAGCGGGCATTCAAGCAGAGGAAACCTAAGATGAGATACATAGCTAAACCTTCCGAATCCAAATATAAACCGGACGCAGTCATTGAATAGGATATTTAATTTTCTGGAGCAGCTGAACTACAACTTCGTGAAAACAAGAAAAGAAAGGCAGACCTTAATATGGTCGCCATATTAAGAGCAAATAAATCTATAACGGCTACAGATATTAAAGAGGAGAGTCCATAGCTTACAGTTTTCATAAAAAACAGTTATGTTAACCACTGTTTTGCAAAAAAATAGGAGTTCATTTTAAAAAAAATGATAAGAAAATCCAAAATGTTTAATTTGGACCACCAGAACTCTGAGGGGGGAGGAGTATGGGGCTAACTGAGCAGCCGATGGAAAGGCTGTAAGTTCTACATACAATTGATAGTAACCGTATACCCTGTTCTTTTTAAGATACAGGTTTTTGGTGACAAACTAGCATTTTAATCAACCTGTATCTCCCAAACGGTTGATGTGGACCCTTCCCCTGCCGTACAATTTTTTATTTGTCTAGGTGAATAATACTCACATCCTTCCCTATGGAAACACCCTGTATAGTAGTATAGTATTAATATTATGCTAGGCTTAGGTTAGGTTGGAGTGGCGGCCATCACATGAACCCCTGCGATTAGCTTCACTTAGATCATTTGCAGTCCATTGTGATACCACCTCAATGGGAATCTACTTGGGAAAGATACCTCGAAAAGTCTAGTCTATGGACTATACAGTCCGTAGCTCTCCGTATACAGGTCCCGCGGACAGAACTATTGTATCCACCCAGGACCGCTGTTATCCAGCAGCGTGACTCTTTAAGTCTTAGTGAGATTTTCGCAGCTATACATTTTCGATAAATGTCAAGGGGCAGGAGCCGGAGTATGATCTCCATTGCTGCAGTTGATGTTGTACGAAGAGCACCTGTAACATCTAGACAAGCAGCTCTCTGTATCTTATTGAGACACTTCAGGTGAATCTCTTTCTCTAAAGCGTTCCACCACACCAGGATTCTATAGGTGAAGATGTGCCACAAAATAGCAGTGTACATCCAGTGCACGATGCTAGGGGAAGTTCTCCACCTTTGGTCAAACGTTTTCTTGCAGGTAGCCGCCTTTTTGACGCGCTCATTCACATCTTTCTTTTAATTTAACTTAGAGTCTAGTATTACTCCTAGGTATTTGGCTTCAGTTCTAAATTCAAGGGTAATGCTATCCAGTTTGGCCTTTGCGGGGTGTAGCTCCAGAGCACAACTCAGTCAAGGAGCTTTTGCAATGCTCTTTAGTTAGGTTCGCTGATCGTCGATGAGACCTTACCCGCGACCAGGATGACTAGATAATCAGTATATACTACCGCTTTTATGCCCTCCCTCTGTAAAGAGACGAGGATTTCATTAGCCACCAATAGCCACAGTCTAGGTGAAAGAACTCCTCCTTGTGGAGTACCACTGGACACCCTCTTGCCAACTTTATTGCTGCCAAGCTCTGCGTATACTAGGTGGTTAGTGAGCATTTAGTTGATCCACCTGCATATATAGGATTTGACTCCTAGACTAACCAGGGCGTCCTGAATGGCCTCTATACTAACATTTCTAAAGGCTCCCTCGATATGCAGAATGCACCTATAGTGTATTCTTTTTTATCAATTGATTTTTTAATGGTTCCTACTACGTAATTTTGCGCAGTTTCAACAAATGTGGCTTTAAGGTATGCATGTTCTGATCTCGAAATCTCGCTTCTTCTGAACAGACCGTCCATGTACGCTTCTATAAACCTTTCAAAAGTATTCAGAAGAAACGATGTAAGGCTAATGGGTCTGAAGTCCCTAGCAGTCATATGCTCGCCACGGCGTGCCATGGAAATGCAGATCACCTAAGCTTGCTTTCAGATGCATGGGAGATAGGAGTGGAATAGGCAGCTCCTTTAGATTATCACCGGCCCCGGAATTATAATATCTTTTATCTGCTGCAACAGAACAGGAATGATGCGATCTATTTCTTGATTTGTGATTTAAAGGGAGCTAAAGAACAAATTTCCCACTCCATTTTCTATTCGGTGACTGTGTCCCTAAATTTGGAGTATCACCGTACTCGTTGTTGTTAAAGGTGTGTTCTGTTTCAGAGTTCCCAGAAAAATCGGTATTCATAAGCAGTTCTATAGTCTCCTTGCTAGTCTTGATCCAGGTCCCGTCATCCCTTTTTAGAAAGGGGGGAACACTGGGATGCTTGGCTAAGACCTTCCTAAGTCTGGGGGACTCACTTGTGCTCTCTATGAACTCGCAGTAGTTCCTCCATGAAGAGAACTTAGAACTTTTGATCGAGCGTTTGTAGAGTCTAAGACCTGCTTTATACTGCGCTCAGTCTACCTGATACCTGCTCGCTTAAATATTATGCTAACTTGTAAGTTGTTGTTCTTTTTTTAGATTAGAAGGCTTCGGTGCCATTTCTGTAGTTTATTATTTTATTATTATTATTAGCTGTGTACCTACTTTTGGTTCCGTGCAGGGCACTACAGAACACAGGGGATTGCGAATTGAATTGACTTGTAGGGCGCATATAAGTAGAAAAGGTTTTGAAAGTATAGACAAAATGGTCAAATCACCATGACTTGAATCCTTGCAATATGTCAAAATAGAACTTGATAAACTTCGGGGCAAAATTTGACAGGTGTAACGTTTTGTAAGAATTAAAGACATGGCACCTGGATTATTCTCTCTATGTTTTCAAAAAAATTGTCTACTTCTATGCACCCTACAAGTGAATTCAATTTGCAATCTCCTGTGTTCTGCAGTGCACTGCACGGAACCAAAAGAACCCAGCTATTATATGGTACAGGGCAATTTATTTGGCCTGTTCGCGCAATCATTTTTGAGAGTTGTTCTACTTTTTTTAATTTTTGTCCAAAAAATATATGAATTTTGCATATGTTACAGCTTAATCTTTTAAATCAATTAACCTGAAGTTTTTAGCTACTACAACATCAGGTTTGTTCACATACTCAAATTTATGTGAACATATTATAACAAAAAGCACCCAAAAGCTGTTCACGTATTCAAAAAATAGGAGAAAATATACTGACGGCAAACTTCCCCTTTTATAGAGTTTTAGTCCAAATCTACCAAAGGAAAAAGTCGGGGTAACTTATTTAACAAATATCTACAAATTTATTTCGATTATATAGCAAAAAAATAGGCTGTGCTGTGTAAAATTTGTGTATACGTGTGAAAAGCATTTTTCTTATAGACAACGCGGAAAAATGACAAGAAGGCTTTGTACTTATTTGGTGTCAGTTCGACATTTCTGAGCATTTCAGATTTTACGACAAAAAGTCCGGTATTGTTTTAGTGATTTTTTGCTAAAGAACTGATTAAAAATTATTTAAACTTTATAATAGTCAGAAACAATAGTGTAATATTGCTTTTTGCAAGAGATTTTACATAATTGAGACTCCGGAGTTTTGAATTATAGCTATGAAGTGCGCTGTTCTGTGTTGCAGAAAAAACAGGAGTTATTGTGATAGGAAATCATTTTTCAAGCAAGTTTAATTAATTATTTTAATAATAAATTATAGTGTTAGAAATAAAATAAGAGTGAAATAGTTACTAAAATAAACAACCGTGACAAAAAAAATTTAACATTTTCCAATGCCGGCTTGTTTGCTAACAATTGAATTGGCATTGCTTGTTTTGTTTTAGATATTAAAATATGTTAGCCATACAAAGGCAACGCCAAAACTATTATCAGAAAACAAATGGGACACTAGAACAATTCTTAAAATTTAAAAACTTAGAAAAAAATTATAAAATTATAAATTTAGAAATTTATTTAAAAATTTTGCGTTATAATGGGATCTCTTCTATTGAATTTCTTTAATACTCAATAAAGTTTCAATCATTAAATTATGTGCCCGTTCTGAAAAGATCGTAGCTTTTTATTTCTATGACTAAACGAACACATTGATGCGGTTCTACTATATGAAGAAAAATGCTTAAGTTTTCTTCCGGATACCCTATCCTTTTTCCTGTATAATCTAAGATTTGAAATTGAGAATTATCAAAGTGATGGCTCTAAATTTTGACACAAAATTTTGGGGCAAATTTTATCCACCAATTTTAGACACCAGTGTATGGCTTCATTTATACTAATTCAATAAAATTAGTAATACAACAGTGAAATTTATCGATTTGTAATTTAATATTTGGTAAAACATAAGTATTTGTTTTCATTTTTATTTATAGTATAATAATGTTAGCACAAACTGTCAATACATGTCACTTTGCTTTCTGCCCAAAAATACACAAAGTTGTTCATGTACTTTTCGAATTTGACTACTTCCCCACTTGAATATTTTCGCCCAAAAAAGCCCAAGAACAAATTCACCCAAGAAGTACGTGAGCAGAGGAAAACTGGCAGCTGTATAAAAAGTACAGCCTACTTTTGTAATTTCCTTAAAAGTTGGAAAAAAAAAATTGGCACAAGTATTGAAAAGAAAATTATTACTGCTTGCTGCGGTATATCACAAAAAAATTACAAAAATGAGATGAATTCCATTTGGAATAGTCGCTTAGCGCTGCCGGATTTGACAATAAACTAAAAGGAATAAAACTTGCTGTGAATTCAGGATGCGCTATATTGTTTTCCTGGCTTAGAAATTTCCCATTTCATCAAAAGCATTAATGAACTACTAAACTCAATTCTCAAATTTCATTCCACACTTCTTCCGCAATTCATGCGTAAATAGACCAACTGATGCCCAATTTTCAACCTATTACAAGTTAGTTTAGTTGTTAGATTTTGGCTACTAAAAGTAGACTATGGGAATTATTCAAAATTCTATATATAGCAAAATATTTCATAGATAGTAACATATAAAAAAAAAACTTCATTGTCATTGCAATAGTGACAGTGTTTGCAGCGCCAGTATTTTTTAAATTTCTGGCAGTTTTTCAAGGTCTACTTTCATTGGCCAAACTTCATTTGGTAATCAGAGAAATTGTTTATACTGTTGTTTATTTATTTAGTAAGCAATTAACAAGAGTAGTAAACAGAGATTAACTCTAATAATATACTACCTTAAATTTAAACTACTAGGCTACAAAAGAAAGTTTGGAGAAGACAGAATTATATAATAGAAGAGCTACAACTAAGGCTCTATAAAGAAAAGTATACAAAACTAAAGAAATAAAAATAAACTAGTAGAGCAGGAGAAATTTAAAGGTAACAAAGGATATTATTAGGAAATATAAGTATGTGGAGGAAAGAAATTCAGAATAAAGAAATTACTAAAATAACAAAATGAAATGCCTTAAGCAATAATAATCAAAACTACTAAAAAATAAAAAAATAAAATTATAATAATGGAGAGCATGAAAAGAAAAGCAAAAAATTAAAAATAAAAGAGGCAAAAAGGAAACTGGGCAAAACAGGATTATCCATCAAACTGATTGGAATACGAGCAAAGCAAAAGGAATAGCGGAGGACGGAAATTCAATCACATACTAGGAACTTTTAGCAATTAATGACTGATCTCAAGCCGGACAAGCTTTCTAAATGCCAGTAAACTAGTACCAAGAATATTTTTGAATTTAGTGTTGTAAGACTTAGCAGGGCGATTTTTCTTTCAAATTAGTTCTACATATCGGAAGTCTAAAGAGTGGCTGATATCTTGAATTGCGAAGAGGAACATTAAAGTTTATACTAGAAAGTAGTGAGTTGCAAGTTATAGTACTATTCAGTATTTTATGTAAGAAGGTCATGTCCAAAAAGATTCTGCGTTTTTCCAACGATAACAAGTTGAATTTCACAAGTCTGTCATTATTATTCAAGAACGGCATTTTCTAATTTAAATAATAATATTCTGGTAAATCTGTGCTGAACAGTTTCTATTTGCAAACTGTAGGAAGGATAAAATGGATTCCAGACTTGACTAGCATATTCAAGGGTGCTTCTAACTAGAGAATTGTAGAGAGTAATATAGGAGGATGGTGATTTGAATGATTGACACGTAAGGAATATGAAACCCATAAGACGAAAGGGCCTAGAGGTGATGTAATTTATGTGTGCAGAAAAAAGAGCTTGCGACCAAATATTACTCCCAAATCTTTGATCTCCTCCACCCTAGGGATAGATGTATTGTGAATTTGGTAGTCGAAGCTAATAATATCATGTTTACGATGAAAAGAAATACATTGGCATTTGCGAACATTTATTTCAATGCAATTATCGCGACACCATTTCTCCATTTGGAGTAAGTCTTTTTGTAGGGAGACACATTCAGTAACGTTATTGATGATTCTGAAGATCTTCGTGTCGTCTGCAAATATTAAGCAGCTGGATGAAATTAAGGATGGTAGGTAGGTCATTTATGTAGATTAAAAATATCAGGGGTCCAAGTATTGTACCCTGGGGACACCTGATATTTGTTTGAAAGGAGAAGATTGTTGACCATTAAAGACAACGATACTATCCCTGTTTTGCAAGTACGATGAAAATAGCGAAATAGTGTTCGGGTGAAAACCGATCTGAGCCATCTTCAAAAGACGTAGTTTGTGATTAATTTTATCAAAAGCCTTGCTAAAATCAGTGTGAATTGAATCAATTTGTTTGTTATCATCAAGGGGTGAGGCTATAAAGTCAGTAAAGAGGGCCAGGTTGGTTACTGTAGAACGTCCTGGTAAGAAAGCATGCTGCTGCTCTGATATGAAAGGTTTAATCTGTGGTAGCAGCTGATTGCAGAGGACTTTTTCAAATATAAGCGCAAATGCGTTGGAGATTGATATAGGGCGATAGTTAATGACTAGTTTTCGGTCACCGGATTTAAATGTAGGCAAAACATAACATTTTTTCAACATTTCTGGATATGTATACCTATTAATAGCAAGTTTAAATAGTTTGCTAAGTGGACCGGCAAAGCTGGATGCGCATTTTTTGTACACAATATTAGGAATACCATCAGGTACAGGATTTTTATTGTAGTCAAGTGAGTTTAAGATACTTAAAACAGATTCGGATGAGATAGCTGTTAATTTAATATTAGAATAGTGAGAATTCCGAAGAGGAGTGAATGTGTCGGGTTGTGTGGTAGAAAAAACGGAAGTGAAAGGATTGGAAAACATATCATATATACGCAAAGGACAAGACGAGGTTTCATCATTAAAGCTCTTTAGGGTATATATTAGATCCTTTCAAATTCTTGCTGAAAGACCAGAAAGTCTCTAGGTTTTCATTGAGTGAACGCTCAGTACATTCGACGTATCTCTTATAACATTCCGATGTAAGATATTGAGATATTCTTCTAAAGTAGGAAAAAGTTTTGTAAAATTCGGGGTGTGGATTAGATTTGTGTTTGTCTCTTTTTCCTGCAGGGCTTTAATAAGATGAGGACTGTAGCAGTTTGGGAAGTGATTACGTTTGCGAAATGACGGTATGTGCAAGTGTATCCCTTGTTTAATAATGTCATGGAATTTCTCAAAAGACTTGTTAGGGTCATCTAAAATGATTTGGGAAAAGTAAAACTACTGAGGAATTCATTAAAATTATCATAGTTATCTTTTTGGAAATTTATTGTTTTGACAGATATATCTCGAGCACATTTAAGATTCGCCAGGCTTATATCTAGAGGAGGATGGTGATTCTCAATCACAGAGAGTGGGCTAAGGGATGAATGGATAACCACATTAGAACAATAAATATTTTTCCAAATAAGATCAAGAAGCCTGCCTTAAGAATTGAATATCTTGTTAAATTGTTTCATATTACAGAATTCCATATTGTTTAATAGAGACTGAGAAGTATTACTAAATGAGTCAAGGGGGCGCATACAATCATTAATCGTATCTGGGATCCAATTTAAGTATGGTAAATTAAAGTCTCATAAGAAAATAACCTTAGAATTAACAGGCAACTGCAAAATTTGTTCACTCACACTGGTGAAGATAGCGTTGAATGTCTCATACGTAGATTGGGTTGTTAAAATACTGGCAACTCTGTCTGGCAACATTATACCCCTAAATCATTTGATTGTAAAACAACTAAACCATTGCCGTACCCTTTTTTTTTTTGCTTCTTTTTTACTGGAAAAATTACGAAATCGATCTAATATATTCAGAGAATTTGGTATCACGACCTGGAACATAAAGACGGTAATGACTAAGCCGACTCGCAGAATCGGGAATTTTGCTTAAATCAAAATACGACATTTCGAACCGGATTCCCTTAGAGCCACTTTGCGTTATTCACTTCTCCCTACGAAAATCCGTTTACTCGCATTTGAACTTGATATCAGGTTGTTTTCTGTGTTGTGTATGCGTTTATTATACGTTGTTGTTTCTTTTAATATCCAAAGTAGTTTTAGAAAAGCGTTTTTGCTAGCCTCCATATTGTACAGTTGCAGGAAATTCGTTTGCGTACTTTTCTGTACTTTTTACATATTTCTCCACCCATATGATTAAATTTTTACCCAGAAAGTTTGTTCACGAGAAGACCTCACAAACAGACCTAGGTATTAATGAAAGAAAACATTTATATCGATCGTTTCGAAATGTATTAAAATAAAAGGAAAAAAAGCTTCGTAGGGCACTTCATTATATTACAATTTATTATTGTTGTCAGCCATTTGAGGGAAGAGGATAGACCCCATGGGCGTAGCCAGGAAGGGGCATTGGTGGGCAAAACATCGAGCAGTTTGTTGAAAAGTATAAGATTTTGCTAGAACCTTTTAAAGTCTTATGGCCGATTTCACAGTAAAGGCTTAATAAATATTTCGGTTTCACAGTCAAGGCTTAAGTGATATCACTGGCTTAAGGCAAGCTTAACTTAAGCCCGTCATGTCGAAGGCTTAAGCCTCAGATTTTGGTGTGAAAAACATAGGAAATTATTGCTAAATATATATTTTGCCTAAATATTATAATTTTTGTTATTAAACGAACGTACATTTTTTAATAGTTATACTTGAAAACTAAATTTAAATTTTCCAAGCGAAAAATAGTTATCTAGTTAGCATTTTTGAGTACAGTCTGGCAGCTAGTGTCAGCATTCCACCTGAAGTTTTAGGAAGAAACCAAATAGTTTAAGACAAAAATGAGTTATATATCTGATGCAGACGAAGAAATATATAATATAATATCGCAAGGTGTGACCTGTTAAAAAAATTATAGGAAGGCGCACGCAACATTTCGAGAAATGGGATGACGTTGATTTTTATTCTCGATTCCGACTGTAGAAACATTCGGCTATGATGGTTTACATTGTCGAAACATTCTTCAACAATCAGTACGTTTACATGAATACTTGAAGTATACTTCAAGTAGAGATCAAGTAATCAAAATATCATGTAAACGCGCATTGACTTCAAGTATACTTGGGTCAAGTAAATCACAAAATGTTGTTCGCTTTACTTGAAAAATTCATGTAAACGCAACTTCAGTACTTGAAAATTTTTCATTTGTGCGAGATATGAATCGACAAAGAGGAACAAGAAGAAGATTATTGTTGATAATTCAGGCTGTGATTTTTAGCACTTTTCTCAGGATATTTATTTAAAAATCCGCATTTATGCATTGATCTTGATGCAGAGTTGTCAAAAGTAAAATGTCACTTCAAGTCAATTTCAAGTAATTGGAATTAATTCAATCAAAAACCCTACTTGAGTTTCAAGTGGATTTCAAGTCAATTACTGAAGTACTCATGTAATCGTTCTGAATGATTGGGATTTGATATCCTTCCCGATAAAAACCATAACAAACTTTTTTCGCTTGATTTTAAATCGACAATGGCAATTTTCCTTATAAAAATTTCACAATTACAGCAGTGCTGACAACTTAAAAATTTTCATTTGCGGCTTAACTAAGCCTTAGCTTACTGAGTACTGTGAAACCGAGTAGGCTTAAGTTCTGGGCTTAAGCCACACCCGTGGCTTAGCGAAGCTCTGGCTTAAGCCTGGGCTGTGAAACCCGCCATTAAAACGACTTTTATATAGAGTCGGCTTTATGCAAAAGCAATACATTAGTTTTGACAACCAATATACAACTAGAAGAATACTGGAAGATCAACATTTACTATAAAGTAAGTAATAGATAATATCATAGGATATCTAAAAGGCCGATTTGAAAATCTACCGTTAGTTTGTGCTTAAATTTAACATGAAGGCCAGAGAGGATTTCATCAGTAATTATAAAAAATCTTAAGAATTGATAAATCCGCCTTGAAGCAGAGGTCATGAAGAACATGATTCATTTAAAAAATGATGATTCATCTCAAATTTGAGAAAAAATATTTAAAAGGAGTACTGTCCTAATTTATATAAACTTGCATAAACTTTTTGAAGCAGTAATAGTACTCCCAGTCAGCTCCACCAGCTGGGTGAAGTTTTCCTGCTATGAGACGGATAAAAACGTGGCCTAAAAATACAATGCTTCAAAAAAATTCTCTCACATGTCACTGTCCAACATAAAGAATTCCATTGTTAAAACAAAAAATTTACAAATGAAAATGTGTTGAGCCGATTTGTAAAAAAAAGAAAAAAAAGCTTATTTATTTGGTTTTTAGCGATTTCTGTTGATAACATAATAACATCATCAAGTTTGATTTAAATTAACACGAAAAGTAAAAAAATAATAGCAGTATTCCCTTCCAGCAGCATAATTATGATAATATTAACTTAGAAGATAGTGATGGATGAGGACGAATTCAAATTAAACGATAATGAATTTACAAAAAAATGATGTTTATGGCACTAATTAAAAAAATTGTGTAATTCAGTTTAATATAAGTCATCAAGCATTAAAAGGATTGTTACAAATATGTAATAAATGGAGCTCTAATGCAGTGTCAAGAGATCCAAGAACATTACTACAAACCCCGACTGTTACTGCAATTCAACACCAGTTAGTTTAAAAGCCAGTATTGGCACCAAGGGCTAGCATTTTGTGTACAACGATGCTTTGCTAATATCAATGCATCATTAGAAATTCTAAATGATAGCAACAATTAATTGCATCAGCTATTCCTTTTTCGCCACAAATAGTTTTCATTTTCGCCACTTACATATAAAAAAGTTAAAGATAAACTATGTAAACTGTACGATACGATACATATTTACACCTACCTATTATTACCAATAAAGTTTCAATCCCCACAAAACCTTAGCTTATATAATATGTGAAGCAATTCTTTTCTAAAGTCCATAAATACATACCTATATGTATTAAATTCTAGTCAACTCCACTTTTATTTACATATAATAAGTCATCGAAAATGTAATAAGTATTTCAATTTACAAATAAATTAACTCGGTTGAAATTTCCTTTACAAAAGATCGCCGAGAAGGACGATTTCACACTTACCGGCACAGACAAGCAAAATATTTTTATATGAAACAAAGTTAACTAAAGGTCCATGCGAAATTACCGGCACAGCACGAACCGGGACAAAAAGGCATCGACCGGCGCCGGCATTTTTCGTGCACTTATAACGACATAAAACGTAAAGGAAACTTTCAATTAAGGCAGGTAATGCGAGAACACTGGAGAAATGTGATCCAATGTTAACTTCGCACCTAGCCCAGCAACCGACAAATGCCGGTCTGATTTCTAGCCACCAATAGCGACCGGCAATGAAGTTTCCGTTACGTGCCGGTATCTGCCGATGCCGGTTGATGTGAATTAGCTAAGTTGGTTTCACATAGAAATATTTTACCTGGCTGTGTCGGTTCGTGCTGTGCCGGTAAGTATGCACTGACCTTATTCCAGATCAACCGGCACCAGCAGATACGGGCACGTAACAGAAACTTCATTACCGGTCGCTATTGGTGCTTAGAAACCAGATCGGCATTTGTCGGTTGCTGGTCTAGTTCCGAAGCTAACATGGGATCATATTTTTATAGTGTTCTCGCGCTACCTGCCTTAATTGAAAGTTTCCTTTCCGTTTTATGTCGTTATATGTGCACGAAATATTCTGGTGCCGGTCGATGTAAGTCTGTGCCGGTAAGTGTACATCGACCCTTATTTAGAAATATGTCGTTCCGAAGAAATTTTGGAACTGGATCATCTAATATTGATCCGATTCCTTGGACCTTTTCCATCGTTCCTTTCGTAATTCAATTCAAAGGAAGATGTTGTGAGTTCAGCTAATTTTTTTATTATACGAGTAGAATTAAGAGCTAAAAGCACTGCTTCCAATTAAAAATGCATATAAAATTGTTGATTCCTCTATGAGTAAGTACTTAGACTAGCTTTGGACAAAACCTTTCATATGGAACTGAAGTTGCTGGTATACACAGCCTCATTTTTCCAACTGGAACAAATTATACGTGAAAACAATGCGCCTCAGTTTCACAAATAAATAAAAACAAAGCAAAAACAAAGGCAGTCAGCGGGATTTTCAGATTTGGTTTTACACACTGATATGTATAAAAATGGACTGACTGAACTTTTGTTTCATGTAGCACCAGTTTTGATATCAAACAGTATGCTCTCACTGTCAATGCTAACAACTGTCGTAAACTGGCGCTATATTTAAATAATTTGGGAGTTTACTTATATGCATGTCAGTGGTATTTATCGAATGAGCCACAAAAGTATTTTGGATTATATGTATCGCTAAATTTTAATCATGAGTCGAGGGAAATGTTTTTTACAAAGCTGTTTTGTTAGGAAAGTTTTGAATACCTACATAGTTGCCATTTCTGGAAATACCGCTGAACTTCAAGAAATTTCTCGTTCCCAATCGTTGCAGTTCAATGGGAAAGTATACTCTCGGGGAGAGAGACAGGAATATGAAAGTGGTGCCATTTGCTTTCATTCATTTTTGGTTGAACGACCATTCTATTTATATATGTACATGTCAGTGGTTTTACACAATTGATAAAAGGGATGATAGAGGCGATACGCACCCTTACGTTTCATTACGCCATAAGCTAAATTAAAGAAGACCGGCGTAATATTTGTGTTGGGCTTAAATTTGCTATTGTAAAAGCAAATTGCAGCTAGCTAGAAGTCGATTTATTCTAGCAGTGCAAATCTATCGACATTTCTACACATTCATGCATCACTTACGTTTCCACTTGATACTGTTTTTTTTTTTACTTTCATCTAATTTTTCTCTGCATTTTCTGCCCTTCGTTACTACGTTTTGAGTCAAGAGAGGTAATTATGGCTTCAAACAAATTTTATATTATATCCGTATTTCTCTGTTTCTTATATTCATTAAGGGGTGTACAAGTAAAATTACACAAGTTCGTAGAAAAAATTAAAATATGCAATCAGAAAAGGCGAAGTGTATTGTGCTCAGTAAGTTTTTTGCTTAAATTGGTTTAAACATAGGAACGAGTGAACGACAGTTCCACTAATTATGAACCCGTTCATTCCGGACCCACACATCTCTAGCTACTTATATACCGTTACAGGCTGTCACGATCATCTGTCGATTTATAATGTTTAAAATCGTACGTAATAAAGTCAACACTACGAAACATGCAGCTAACAGAAGATATTTTAATTCGAAGATTGACCCTATAGTTTCTCCTAAAAATCTTTGGGCTAACCTTCGCAATATAGGAGTGTGTGGTAAGGATTCACAACAATGTAATTTCGTCCCCAACAGCTTAAACTCATTCTTCACATCTACTCAATCCTCCGCGAATTGTTGTCCAGAATTAATATCTAACTTTGACAGAGAGTCGTATATTGGCGATGGATTCTCGTTTAGGTGTGTCAATGTGTCTGAGGTATCTAAGGCTATAAATAAAATTAAATCGATTGCTACAGGTCCTGATAACATCCAAATAAAATTTGTCAAAATTATTCTGGCGTTTATTCTACAAGCCTTGACACATATCTTTAACTACATCGCAATTCCCAGTGCACTGGAAAAGGGCTGTTATCTTACTGATTCCCAAGTCGCGCAAGTGTACTGAATTCAAAGATCTTCGCCCGATCAATCTACTTTGTTTTCTCAGCAAGGCTCTCGAAAAATTACCACATATTTTAACCTAAGAAATTTGGTAACCTGCTGACAGTCCGGCTTCCGACCACGGCATAGCTGTGAATCTGCATTACTCAAAGTGGTATCTGATATTTCTGAGGCACTAGACAAAGATCATATGGCCATATTGGCTCTCCTTGACTTTAGTAAGACATTTGATTTCATCAATCATGGCCTGCTCTTCTTCAAACTACGCCAACACTCC
Source organism: Dioctria linearis (assembly GCA_963930735.1). NCBI lineage: Eukaryota > Metazoa > Arthropoda > Insecta > Diptera > Asilidae > Dioctria > Dioctria linearis. Next base: position 112,614,032 of record OZ005743.1, on the reverse strand, counting down.
AATTTCTCGATCACAGCTATCAAATTGATAAAAAAATTCCTTTTCTTCCGATTTCAGTCTGTCAAAGTTTCTGACATTCTTTCATCACCCTCAGCTGTGGCGTGCCTCAAGGTTCCATTCTCGGACCTCTTCTATTTTCGTTTAACACTAATGAACTACCCATGGAGCTTCTGGATGAATCAGTTCATCTCTATGCTGATAGTGTTCAGATATATTTAGATAGGCCAATTGGGCTAATTGAGGACTGTGTTGAGCGGCTAAATGACGACCTGGTTTGAATTGCTGAATAGGCCAAATATAATCAACTTATACTCAACTCCAAGAGTACCACATGTATGCCAGTATATCAAAGCAGCTACGATGTTTCAGACATACATCCAATAAATGTAAAAACACTATCGTACCTTATGTCGATTCTGTTAAGAATCTTGGCGTTGAGTTACATAGGTCGATCACTTGCTGTAATCATGTCTCTAATTCGATTAGAAAAATTTATTCCTGCCTGAGAGTGTTTAGATTTTCTACCAACATGTTGTCTCGTTAAATGCGCATGGTACTCTCAAAAGCTATTGTATTACCCCATTTAAATTTTGGAAGTTTAATGTTAGCGCAAGATAATAGTAGCTATTAATAACAGATCGATTTATTCACGGTTTACCCAGAACTTCTAATGTGTCTCCTTACACTGATTCATACCTAGGTTGCACACTGGATATGTATCTAATGGAAACAAGATTAAAGTTTTATATTT